>BMAO01027618.1:173764-190547 GCA_019973975.1 Trichonephila clavata | reverse complement strand
CCCAGCCTTTTCTTTCAAGTCTGGTGTGATTTCTATAAGAGTTGCTTAGAACATAAATTATAAGAAAAAAATTACCCAATTAGGAATGTTTTGACTGAATCAAAAATAAGACAGCTGTTGAAATTGAACAAATAAAAAAAATAAAAAAACACTCTTAAGGTCGTTTTTTTTAATTAATGCTTTTTTTCTCCATATAAGTGAAATTAAATTTCTTTCTCTTCCTATTCACTTGGAAGCAAACATAATTTATTAAGCATTTTTCACACACTATACGTAAAATTACAGCTCAATTGTAAAATATTAAATAAATTTTTTTTTTCAAAGCAAAAACTAATACGCATGATATGTTTCGAGTGATATTATTTTCAATACAACCTATTTTTTTACCCATGATGACAGATGGGAAATGTACAAAAATAAGCTTAGAATTCATGGCATTGCTTAAAATACCATCTTCGGGTATGCACTTCGACAGAAATTCAAAACTTCCTTTGAGATGCTTTTCTCTGAATGCAAATTCTTTATTTTCCACCTTGACAAAAATTCCTTACCTGACAAATAAGAATCTATCTATGTATGTTTATATAACATGGTAAAATCATCAATAAGTCAATAAATAGAAAGAACAAAAAGAAAAAAAATATCAAAAAAAAATCGCATCTCGAACAGGTTTTCTTATCCACGAATCGAATACCTTAGATTATTTTAAGAAAGGTTGAACAGTTTCATTTGCAAAGCTAATCTTCTTACATGATTGTTCTTCTACAAGGACATTTCGCCATGCATGGCTTCCCTTCAATGTGCTCAATATTCGTTGTAAAAAGGATGAATAATTACGCCATAAATGGCAACAATGAAATGATGAGAATTTTATTCATCCTCAGCTGCAGACACGACAAGAAATTTTCGCTCAAGCAGAAAACCCAACAAGAATATTTTTTTTCTTAAATATTTCCTCTGCAGGAATTTCTGATACGCGGTAAGGCAAGTAATCATGTTCTTCAAATAGAATTAATATCACGAAAAGATAAACATCAATTAGTCATTAGAAATGTACATTAAAATGCTGAAGCAACTTTTTTCAGTTTTTGAATGTATTTTTCCATGTCTGACACTTGATTAAAACATCGAACATTTTCTATTGTTATGTTAGCTACGAAATATTTTTCATTATTTTATCTGAATTTTTTTTGAGTAAATTATAAAATATATGAATAATAAAAGAACTAGTCATTCTTTTTTTTTATTTATTAAGGCTTCATCTAATTTTGAAACTATCGATAATTAATTTTTATTTATTGAAAATTCAATAATGTTTTATAACAGCAAATAATGCTTTATAAATGCCGATAATGCCGATAAAACCTGTTTTCTTTATACAGAAAAAATTATGCATTGCAGAATTTAATATTTTTATAAAAATATCAGGCGTTATAAGGAAATGAGGTCATTTGAGATTTAAGTTTTTATTCAAAATTATCAAGATAAACTCCGTTAACTTTGCATCGATTTCCAAAGAAAAATGCGAATATCTTTCTTTTTCTTTTCCAGTTAGAATCGAAAGTAAATAGGGGCAAGAGTCAAATCGATGCGGGAAAATAACAATTGCAAGCGTATTTATCTATTTTTTTTTAAAAAAAATAACTAATTCTTAAATATATTTGTCAGATTAATTGGGAATGCAAAACATTGGAGGAAAATCTTTGATTTTTCACATTGATTTTCTTAATTGCAGTAAATGAAATAATAACAGGAAACTGAAATAAAATTTTTATATGTATTGCATTTATTTATATATATATGCATTTAATTGTCCTTGAGAAGTAATACATTAATTCTCTCATATCATTAGTTCATAGGGCTTGAACCTTTCAAGTTATCGCTGGAAATTTAATTCTTTTATTTTATCCCTTGAGAGAGAAAAAAATAATTTTACAGAAACTTAAGATCTTAAAAAGTTCCTGGTCTCAAATTTTGTGGGAAGAGGACGCAGAATCTCTCAGTGCACTCAGCCAATTAAAAGTCTAAGAATAAAATAATATGAGTAAAGAACGTTTTTGAAATTGCCGGGATAGAGGTTTATAAGCTGAGATCAGAACGCTTTTATCCGTTGAGCCTGTGCTTTGCTGTTTCTTCAGTGTATAAGTGTTGTTTGCATAGAGTGTCGCTAAGAATCATCGTAAATGAATTGACGTTTATAATTAAAATGCTAAGAAGTAGATACTTCAAAGGGAAATTACAATAAAAAAAGTGTTTTGAAGTAAAATGTGTCATATACATTACATACATACTGAAGAGCAATTGAATTGTGGGAATATATAGCCAGATTATTTAGGTGTAGGTGCCTAATAAAAGATGAAAAAGTTAAATAAATGTTGATAATGTTTTCAATGTTGTAAATTTAGGATAGAAATGTTTAGAAAAAGGAAATATCTGATATATATATTTCAATTTTTTGTAAATTCAGTAAGCAAGAATAGATCAATTTAATCCTGTTTTATTTTTTATTTTGAAAAAAAATGTGCCATTAGAGTTTATGTCGTATAATTTTCTCAGAAGAATTCTAGGATTAAACAAACAAAAAAGTCAGAATAAGAAAACTCATGAAAAAATGCCATTAGAAAAAAAAATGTTTGTTCAATAAACCTTGTGAAATCGAAACTCGTGTTACAATATAAATTAAATTTCTTTTTAAATCGGTAAAGCCATTTTTGTGTGATTGTCACATATTTGTTCTACGTAAAAAGCAATTTATCTCCCAAGGAGTATGTAATTAAAAACTACTTTAGTTGAATAAAAATCATAAACCAGTTTTTCAATGGTTTTAAATTAATGGGATGAACTAGCTAATGGATTGGCGCCTAAAACAATATGCCATTTGATTGAAAGTTACCAGCGTAACTCTTAAAAATAGCTTACGGAACAGTAAAAGTAATTTCAACGGCCGATGTCCATAAAAAAATTCATTTGTAGGATTTTAATGAACACTTTATGCATACCGACGATATCGAATGGAGAAATTCTAAGCAAAATAAATTTCTCATTAACCCTCTGTGTGAGAACCAATAACGTGGTCATAAGACGAACAGCAACAAAAGATGTTAAACAAAGTTCATTTAGGTGAGTTGTGTTAAACAGCCATATGACGGGTGAAGTAACTGAAATAACTTACGCTCTGTCCACCATCCCGACGGCCTGCGTTGCTGCCAGATTTTGATTAATTGTTCTCAGTTCGGGAGTGGCCGACAGAACTGAGAGAGAACCGATAAATGTGTCGATGCCAAAGCATTTTTAGATCTAGTGAAACGCATACACGCCAATGTCTGTTGCATAAAAAGCTACGAAACGCCACAAGGAAACTACATACCATTCTTATTAAAAACACACCATATTGGGAAATAAGTATTGAAAATACGTCTTTTTTCGGCGAATTGTTTCTCTTAATATACTGGGAAGAGGTTTTCGAATGAATCAAATTACATTTTAAGGAACGAGAGTATTACTTAATCTGAAGGTCCTTTCTATTCAAAAAAATCCATCTTACCTTTGTATTAATATTGGAAACTTTGTTACTGGTGGATTTTTGTTAAAATGGAAATATTGTTACAAAATATCAAAGTTTATTTTAAATTAAAAAGTTATTACATAAACAATGGTAATATATAATTCACTGAGAAAAATGACGCTCTTCGAAGAAAATTTCTCTATTTTTAGAACAAATACATGTATTCATATTTACACAAAATTAAGAAATTCTTTAAAATAAATTTATCTATACAAATAAATAAAATTGTGAGTGTCTGTTTGTAATTTCAAATTAGCAGCTTTTTACTTAATGCACTAAAAGTGTATACGGTACTCATAACAAAAAACCAATTTTTAAATTTTTTCTGTCTTTCTGTCTGTCTGTCTGTCTGTCTGTTTGTTCGGCTAATCTCGGAAACGCTGTGCGATTTTAAATTCTTTCACTAATGGAAAGCTACATTAACGGGAGTAACATAGGCTATATTTTATTCCGTATTCTTACGGGAACGTAAACTATACGGGTGAACGTGAACTGAATGCCAAGATGAACGCCAAATTGAACGCCAAGCTGAGCTAATGAAGACTTTTGTTTGGTTACTGGCGACCGATGCTCTTCATGAGACATAACAGTATTACGCGCACATGATAATACGCTGACACGTGCCATAATTTTTTTATGATAGTTATCTCACTTTCAGTTAAGTAGAGCATCGGCTGTTTCGGATGCACTTTTAAAAATAATAAATCAAAGCTTCATAAGTAAAAAGCAATGCAGAAAAAAAAATTGATAAGTTTTACGGTTAGTTTTAATCTTTTCTTTTTTTTTTATTTACATTTTTAGTCACATTTAAACAATAGTTATTATAATCCCAATCTATATCTATACAAATAAATAAAATTGAAGTGTCTGTTTGTAATTTCAAATTAGCAGCTTTTTACTTAATGCAATAAAAGTATATACGGTACTCATAACAAAAAACCAATTTTTTAAAATTTTTGTCTGTCTGTCAGAATATAAACAGATATATTTATAAAACATCATGAAATACCCAGCGAAGCGGGAGGTAACGGCTAGTTTAATATAAATCACGAGAGTGCTTTTGAGGGCGGATTTCTTATTTTACGGATATGCTGTTTAAGCTGTGAGTAGATTTATTACCTTTCAGCAAAAATGCTTTTTAAAGGTGCAAAATATTTTGATTCAGAAATATATTGCAATAAAAGGAGACAGATTATTTTTTGAGTGATGCATAAATGTTTATACATTTTATTGAATGCGCTCAACTGTAGATACTTCCCGCCTAAGAATAGTAGTTTTAATATCTGCACATTTTTCATATGCTCATATAATCAAATATAATACTGATGTCTTCTGTCCTTCGGGTAAAGGCAGTAGAATAATACAAGGATGCTTAATATGCAAAGTGCAAATTCATACGAAGAAAAACGAAAATTTTAAAATGTGATTAGGAAAACAAAACATAATGAAAGAATATAATTAAGTTATTGTGATTCATTGATCTAATATTTGGGTTGTTTGTTAATTCTTTTTTCCAATAGGGTTCACAGAGTCAGTTTAGTACAGATACAGAGCAGCAACAGATTGATTATTCGACACTTTTTTTTTTCACTGAAAAATATTGAACAGAAAAATGTGGCACAGGATAACTAACAAATTTTAATAAATCCTTTGAAATATTTTTAAAATTTAAATAATGAGAGGCCGAAAAGTCCACAACTTTTTAATAGTAAAACAAAACTGCGCAATCCGGGAATAATAGTTTATTAATGCGTCCCTGCTACACTATTTCTGCCCTATTGTATTACTGTGGAAACTGAATTAGACCAAACTTTTAGAAATAGCCTAAATGACCCATTAAAATCATCAAGAGCAGCTATTACGGAGTTTTAGCAGGATCGAGATCAAATAAATTGTGCCTTACTACAACAGAATATACAGCTCCTAGCTCGCTATTTTATGTTTTTTAAGTATATAATTGTTATATCAAATGTATTACTGTTCTAAATGACATAAATGTGGCAGAACTTAGCATTTGATATCTTTTGTATTTAATGCTTTAAAAAGATCAGCTAAAATGCGAATGAACTAATTGTTACCCATTGACCTTTTCAAAATACACACATACTTCCATAAATGGATGTTGTCGTTAGGGGTTCGCATGATGTTGATAGAAGAAACCTCCCGGTACGAACAGCAAACGAATGTTGAGGTGTACAATAAGCCTGTGTTGCGACAGACCCAACCGAATGCTTCCTGGATGGGCAGCTTCTCAAAGGAGCCTTTGTCTCTCACTCTTCGGGGGTCCCCTGGTTCTCGGCCTGTCGTAATCTGTGAACGGATGCGGAGGTCACTCTTTCCCCGAGGTGGACTCCTCCAGAGCATCGACCAGGAGGCGTCCTTTTCTTTGGTCACACAAAGAGATGAATCTTAACAAGTCACTAACAGAATTGAAATTTTAGGGCGCAAATTCATTTTACGTTTATACACTTTTTGCATTGTACTTACCAAATCAGGGTCGAGGTATCAAGGGATTATTTGTAAAGAAATAGTCGCTGATCTGAAAATTGCTGGTCCATAATATGTCTTTCCGTTATCATTATGATAAAGATTTTAATTTTTAATTTAGATTAATTAAGATTTAATTTAGATTAATTTTGAAAGGTTTTTAATTTTATAAAATAGAAATTATTATGCAGTTTAATTTTATATCTTGAAAAAAGATCTCGTATCCAACCTAGTTTTTCAGTTTGGTTTAAAATTGCAAGGCTCACCATCAATAGCCCTCAGATTGTTTTCCACGAATAACTTTAAGGATCATTCAATCAAATCATGTCTTCAATTTTAAATTTAACTTGGCAAAAACGACCGTAGTTCATGAACATCAATTAATTTAATACCATTGTATGAGAATCAACTAGGCATAGATACTTACATAATTTATAATTCAAGATGTTTGGATGGAATTGTTTTTTCTATTATTAAAATTGTATTTTCATTTACTCAAATTATATTTGTATTATTATTTAAACTGTATTTTTATCATTGTTAAAATTGTATTTTTACGCTATACTTAATTTCTATTCAATTCTTATTATTTCTTACAATTTCTATTTTATACGCATTTTGTGTAAAATAATTAGTTTTATTGTTTTACCAACGCCATCAACTGTATTTATCTTTTGCGCTATGGCAACATATTGTTTGTTTTGATTTGTTTGGGTAATATAATCTATATGGAATGCTCAGCTGCAGTACAAAGCTGTTGTCGTTTGTTTAAATCTTTCTATGCTAAATTAAAATTGTTGAGTTTTAAAAACAATTCTTTATTAGTCCTGTGTGGTGAGCAAAATATTTGTTAAAATTGGATGAAAGAAAATTTTTAGCTGTGAAATTAGAAATAGAGCTTTCAGCTCGAATGTTTGCTTTATTTGATGACTTAAAGTGGGAAATAAACATGAAATAGATATTTACTTTTATTCCTACACCGATTATTTCCGCCTTTTAGAAAAGTTTTAACAAAAATGTTTGTAAAATTAACAAAATTACGTTAATTTGTCCCTAGGAAAAGCTTGATTTTATTAATATGATGTTGTTATCGTTATTTCATATTCATCCTAATTAAGTTTCTCCTAAATTTCCCTATGAGAAATGTTTTCTGCACAATATCTTATAGCGCTATTTCTTTTTAAAAAATGGCATTTAGAAACCTGAAAAGATCATTCCTCAGTTGCCACTCGTTTTTTTTTTCATAAAGATTAACTATAAAAGAGCTAAATTTTAAAGAAATGCACTGAATAGATTAAGTTCTCGAAATATTTCGTGCCAAAGTTAACAGCCAAATTGTTTTTTCAAAAATCACTGGAGTAAAGAGAAAAATTCTTTCCTATAAGTTAATAGGTTTGCGTTCCACGCCGTGGATAACATTTTTTTAAAATACTTTTTTACAAGCTGTTACGGAAAAGGGCTCGAAATATGTGGCAAATAAAAGGGTTTACTAAGGTCCCACAATGCATTTTTTTACGATAGAGCAGAGCTTCCCAAACTTTTTGTCACATAGATCCCGGGCCATGTTTTCCAGTTTGGGGTAGTCCCCGCTTACTTAATATTGAATTTTTGCAAAAACATCAACTTAAATGTGTCTTTGATAGCTGGTACAGGACTACTTACTTTAAAAGATATAACTTTTTAGCTATAGTGAAGTGCAGAATCAAAAATTTTAGAAAACGAACACATCTTAATTTTAAACATGTATTAATTGAATTAAAATGTATTAATCTGTTATATAAAATAACTGATCAATAAACAAATTGTTTTAATGGGAGGGATGAATTAAATACTTTTTAACAAATTTTCAACATGTGGCATCAATTTTGGTGGTTTAATCCTACGTCCAGTTAGTAGCATCCAGTCTTTTTTTTTCTTTTTTTTATGAAAATTGGCAAATGTGCTGAAATTTCTTTCTACTAAGAAAAACAATTAAAAACTTTCTCACTATATTCCATAATTCGTGACAGATAGATATGTTTATATTGGTATGAAATATTACGTAAGTAAACAAGTAAAATCCCCTGTATGCGTGGAAGATTTATTCCATTCATTGGAAGTTAAAATTAAAGCTACGAACTGGATAAAATAGAGCCACAATCGTAGAGCCCCATTTGCACCTCATAGACCCCCAATTATTCTTTATTACTGACGTAGACCCCTGGGGGGGTCGATATAGACCACTTTGGGAACCACTGCGATAGAGTATAACGTTAAATCCACGAAAAGTAAACAGTTTTTCTTGGGTCAGTCATAATGTATGATACAAGAAAATGAGTTTCATGTTTCAAAAAATAATATGACACTTTTGTATGTGATTGCATTTGTCATAATTCATTTTTAATAGCAAATTTTTTCCAAAAGAATTGGTTGCCGTTTGATTCTAATCTCTGAGAAATCCTCGTGATGCTCTTGAAAATGCTTTACGGGAGACCTTTTAAGACCTTATTTTAATTTTGAGAAAAGATAATTTTTTTAGTGCACTTAATTTTGAACACGTTTTCAAGTTGTCGTTTTAATCACATAAGAAGCAAGGAATGGTCTCTTTTATCAATGTCAATTTTAAAAGTTGTCCGTCTGGTTGAGGGGTGTGTCAAATTTTAAAAACTTCAGCACTGCAAATTGAATTTTGATTAGAAAAATATGCAGACACATGTTTTTGCTTCGTTATATCCAACGCGAAAGTCAGGGTGATTTAGTTGATTTCAAACAAAGAATTTGTGAACGAGGAATAATGCAAAATGATGCAAATTTAATTTTTAATTTAGTTGTCATCTCAGTATTAAAAATTTACTTCAAATTGCTTTTTCTAGATAGCATATATTTTCTAGGTAGAATTAAATTGTTATAAAAAAATCATAATAATTTATGAATAGTTCAGTTTTACACTACTTAGTTACGTTCGAATTAATTAGTATTTCTTGATTAATATATTTTGATTCTGTAAATGTATTAAACAATTATCAGAAAAATTAACGTTTTGCTTCCTACTGAAATAATTATTTATTAATTCTAGTTAATTTTTTTTTTGAAGAAAAATTATTTTTATACTAAATAATTATTTAGGAAATTTACTTAAGAATTAAATTTCATGATTATAATCAATTATTCATGTTTTGGTAAAATCTCTGAGCAAAAATATAGTTTAAATGCTTCTTACAGAGTTCCGAATAATATTAAGGGCTTCTGAATTTATTTAAGCTTCAATTTTCTCACTGCGTAAAGAATTTTAAGTCGTTGCATTATTCCATTATTCTTTAAAACGCTAGACATTTCTGAAAACTTCTTTGGGAGTTTTAGACCGTTTTGATCCAAAATAATGAGAGAAAAACATAAGTCTTGAAATAAAATTTGCTTTTTTTTAACATATCGATCGAGCAGTGCATTATTCCAAATTCTACACAGTGAATTTTCACGTCACGCCGTTTTACTCACTTTTTCTCATTTGTTCCCGCTTCAAGCTTTGTATTTTAAAGATTGAATAGTTACTTATCACTTAGGAAGACATATAACCTATTCCTTTCTCCGTCTTCATTTTTGTTGGATTAAATTGTATGTGTATGATAGCACGAATATTCTTTAATCATATAAAATCCAATGAATATAGTGCATCTTTATATATAATATATATAGAGAGAGAGAGAGAGGAGAGTGAAATTCCCTGAATAAATTTTTAATGACACCTGCCATAGTTCTCTGTGATTCCGCTCACCTCAGTACTTTATTGCCCTGTTATTGTGATTATTTATTACTCTGTTGGTCCTATTACTACAGAATCGCGTGCTGCTCGTCAAGTGGCCTCTTCCGCATTTCAAAGCGAATTCAGATCCCATTCATAATCTAAATCCCTCTCAATCTTCGAAGACAATCGGGGGACCGTTCCGTAATCCCCTACTTCCTATTTACCAACACCCTCCGACCACCTCCGAAATCTCGGTGAAGCGACCTTGAGGAAGGGTGGAGGGGAAAGCAAGGGGTGCCAGAAGAAAGTGCAGGATGACCCCGAGAGAAGGGGTCACTGAACTTCTCTTCGACCCGATCAGTCGGACTCGCTGATCATCCATAACGGTGGAGATCGAACGATTCGCGGAAAGAAAAAAATGGAACGTTTCAAAAACATATTTTTAATTAGTCAACACTGCCTGGAGGCTTTCAGCTAAATAACTCTCATTCATAAGGGGAAAAAACGATTTTTAAAAAAATCTCTAGAAATATTTTTCTACGGTAAATCATTTAATTATGCTCATTGATTTTTTTTCTTCTGTTTTTGTTGAGTGAATACTCCACCAAAAAAAGTTGACACATGCAGAGTGCAAGGAGGTGATTTAAAATCTTCTAGGAAGGCCCCCTCCCATCCCCCAAAAGGTTTTCAACAATAACAAGTGTCAACAATAACAAGTCTTCTCCCTCCTTTTTTCTCTCCTTCGAATCACTTTTAAAAATCTATTTTTAAATTCTCTAAAAGCTCGAGCCGCTCAAAACTGTTTATTCAAACTGTTATAAAAAATTGACAACGAACATTTCAGACGCAGCATTTTTTTAAGAAAACTAATTTGTTGCTTAATTACATGTTGCAAACTAAAATCATTTCGGATGGATTTAAATAATCTTCCATTTCCATTGTTATTTCATCAGATTTGTTGTTATGGAATTGTCCTTCGGATATTATTCAAGGATTATTATTAAGTAATGGATTTATCATATTTTCAACCGCATGTTGGTTTTTAAAGGGGTAACATCAATAACCTCATGTTGTTTTCTCAATTAATTTGAATCATTGATTGTAGATTTGTAGTACTCGTATTTCTAATTTTGAATTCGACAATGTATTAAAAATAACTCCCTCGTTATGTCACTAAGTCTCCAGGGATACTGGTAATTTTTGCTACTGACTAGTAGCCCACACAGGAACTTTTCAAGGGGGGGGGGGGCTCCAGTGCCTGAAGTCTACCATTCTCGTATCGAGCTCCAATAGGCCACCTAACATATTCTGTTGATTTTGTCGAATTTCCGGAACAAAAAACAGTAAAAAAATAATTATTGAATAAATAATTAGCATTAAATATTAAAATTAAATATTGTTAGAAAATACTTAATTAAATTTTACGTACTATATCATAGGATTATAAGCAATAGGGGAAAAAATCAATATGTTTAAACCTATCCAC
This sequence comes from Trichonephila clavata, assembly GCA_019973975.1. NCBI lineage: Eukaryota > Metazoa > Arthropoda > Arachnida > Araneae > Nephilidae > Trichonephila > Trichonephila clavata. The sequence goes on along the minus strand of BMAO01027618.1, from coordinate 179,288 downwards.
TGGTTAAAATGAAAAATAGCTTTCTTAGAAAGCTGTGTTAATCGAAAACAAACTAGAAATTGTGCATAATTCGGTCATTATTTCAATGTAAGGTGTAACTAATTTGTATTTGTATTGCTATCCATAGGAATTCTCTTTTTTAAGTGATGACTTCTAAACCATATTATGAATGCCTTTCCCATATTTTCCATTGAATGAGAGAGTGTTTATGAACGAGGTACTATAAAGCAACACGAGGGACATGGGAGTCGAACCTCGTAATTTTGAATCACGGTCAAGAGATGATGATGGTCCATGAGCTGCCCCCCTCCCTCCTCTCCGAACAGCTATTTTGGACATTGCTAGCTTTAATAAAATTTTACAATTACACTTTCGAAAATCTTTTTTCCCCCTTATTCAGCAGCTCTGTATATTGAAAGTACAATCACTTGTTTAAATTTAGAGCATTCTTTTTTTTTCAGATTGTAAAAAAATTCCAAAGAAATGGAAGAGTAAAAAATATTTTCTATATTTAAAAGTCAATGACCGCCCACTTTAAAAAAAAACTATCTAACTCTCAAAATCTCTTTGTTTATGAAATATGCAGTCATTTTCTTCATTCTGTATTTTCGTGCACATCCCAAATTATATTTTTGTGTAGCAGTGAAAGTCTTTAATTACAGGGAATAGCAATTTTTCAAATAAACAAGAAACGCTTTAGATCCAAACAAAACTTTGTATAACGTTCTTTTTTTTTAAAGAAGAATTAGAAGAAAACGCATTTGATAAATCTAACAAAACAGGCTCGCTTTTATCTACTTTCTACAAAATATAAATACATACAAAAAAGAATGTTTGTAATTTAAAAGCCTCTTTTCAAATACCTAATGACTTATAAAACAATGATTTAGTGATATATTGTTTCCATATTATAAACAAACTTCTAAATTTGAAATGCTTTAATAAATATGAATTGGAAACATTGCTGCCTTTAATATCTCTTTGAATACTTAAATATTGATATTATGTGGGTTTTTGCTATTATTAAAATGAGTTAATTGTACCATTATTTATTTATATGATAATATATATAAATATTTTTCATACAAATACTCAGAGGTTGGAGAAAAATTACTCATGGAAACTTTTATCTTTTCTTATTGAAATAATATAAACAAATAAAATAATTGCAGTATATTGTTGTTTCTGTTCTTACTAAAAGGATTCTCTCCTGAAATAATCATAGTGTGTAGTTATCATCTGCGCTTTTCTAAGTTTGATGCTAATCGGCCCTTTGCTTGATTCACTGCAATTTTTCAGTTATTTCAAATATCCTCTCTCAAATAAAATGCGAATGGCCGTTGGGGGGGGGGGGGCAACCCGCGGCCCACCTTCAATAATTTTGCGTCCCTGAGATTCATTAAAACTTTCCAAAATACGATCATTTTGTGCAATATTTTTATTTTTAGTGTAGTGTTTTGTAACAAATATATCCTTAACTGTTTCTGTTTTATTACGTTGCTTCTGTTTTTTTTTATACTTTGAAAGGAGCAGTATTGCATTGCAACTACACCCCACAGCATCACGCTTGATTCCTGTCAATTTATCGCGCTGCTTATTGCTATATTTGATCATTGCATTATTATTACTTAATTATCTATGTTTGTATACATGAAAAATAAAGAAAATAAGATTAATAATAATTCCTTCGGCGCCCGTTTCAAATTTTCACTCCAGTAAATGTATGGAAGGGGTCCAAATCTAATATAAAGATAAATACTTTATATGCGGCTCGCAAGGTCATCAGGGTTGGCCACCCCTGGTTTAATCAAAGACATTCCACGTTCGAAGAAAAATATATTCAAGTTGGAACATTCTTTAATATTTCAGAAAAACTGAGCAAAATTCATTAAAAAATTAATTTCACAGTCCATCGAGTAACTCAATACCTTACTTTATATTTTAACAAGAATCCAATAAATGATTAGAAATGGTAAAGATTTAGAGGCACATTACTTAAAATAACTGTCGTCAATCATCTCTTTTATATCTGAAGTCATTTTTGAAGCTAATTTTACGATTCGAGTAGTGTTTTCTGGTCATGATATCACAGAAGATGTGTCTTGTTAAAGGCTTATCTGGATTAAGGCTCAATTTCTCATACAACTTGTGTGAAAAGTAAGTTTTATTAAGGCGACACTAAAAGCAACACGAGTGATATTGGTGGCGGACTGCGTCATTTTCAAACAGTGGTCAAGTGACAAGGGTGACATCTGAGCATGCAATACATTCTCCTAAATTTTTCACTGCACCAACATGAGGATTTTGAGCCACGACAGATTAAACGTTCCTCAACCCCTTTACATGGCAGATTTTTTTAGTCATAACGGAACTAGGTCTCGCGACTCTGTAACGCCGGCCAACAGTACGTGACCATGACTACTAAGCAACCGTGGCCAGGAAAATGTAAAACAGAAGGATCTATTCGAGTAGTGAGATGTGTCGTTCACAGAATTCCGAATATGTTTTACCAATAAAATCCGCTTTGTTAATTCTCCTTTCATTTCAGCTTTGATTCACTTTTAGCTTTCTTCGAACTTTCTTCATTTAGGGAAGTGTATCTATTTATTATTATTGTTATTATTATTATTATTATTATTATGAATATACGACATTCTATTTATGTGTGTATTTTAGTAGAAATAAGAAAAAATTACTTAAATTTTATCGTAAAATTTCCTCCGAAAACCTAATATACTTACTCACCTTGGTTTTTTACTCTCGTTCTGTATTTTCTTCAGGCTCATTAGAGTAAAAGAAGTATCTGAGACTCCGATGAGTTTCTTGCGATCCCAACTGATTATAGAATGATATCGTCAGAGGTGAAAAACAAAATGGCCTCCCCCGTATTTATATATATAGAGAGAGAGAGAGATTGTGTATAGCAGTATTTATGAAAAACATATTACGATTCTTATTTTATCTTTTTACTTTACTTTTCTTAATCAGATTGCTGTTTATAATTAACCAAATGCATTTCCGGCATTAAAGGGATTTTTCACAAATAAAATAGAGCCTTCGGGATCATTATACTATAATTATATTTTTCTTAAGAAAAATCTTATTATTCTTCCATGGTATTCAAAATTAGGAATTTTTTAACAATGCGTAAGGTCTTAACAATTAAAAGCTCTTATTGTAAGTAAATACAAGGGAGCACGTTCTTAAGCTATGATTGCCAAGTCCCCCAAATTGCTGCAAATCACACGCACGTTCCTATTATAATTATACCTATCATACATACCTATTATATGCGTTATAAAATTTTCTTTACTATAAATAATGTGGAAAGGATTAAAAATAAACGTTATAATATTCTGTTATAAATAAAATTAGCTTTTAAATTCGCAATATTAATAAATAAAATCTATAGAGAAATATATGCACCTTCTGAAACGATTGCGTTTAGAACAGGTGCCCCATCCTTTGTCAAATTCCTAAGGCTATTTCATACACGCACACCATTTCAAATACCAACAAAACTGAAATATATGTAGTATTTTTTTTAATTCCTATTATTTAGTTCTCTCTCTCCCTATATATATTTATATTTGTTGAAATTTTCAGTCGTTAAAAGAATACTTTTTATTCATCCACTCAAGTTCAAATACATTTTTTTTTAATTTGTAGTGGATGACACTTGATGTTAAAGCAGTTTTTTTCAAATATTAGTTCATTCATTAATTTTTTTTATAATTTTAAATTTATTCTGCGTTATTTCTGATGAAATTAGATTTATCTGCAACAGATGGCACCAGTAAGTTTTTCTAACAAAGTAGGAATTGACTTTAAATTTTTTTGTCTTGTTATTTTTCTATTCAATCATATCAGTATAGATTCGGTGTAGCATATAAAATTTATTTCGAAGCATGTTAGAAGGAAGTTTAAATAAAACTGATGGCAGAAATCAGAGTTTCCTCAATGCTTGACTTTGTTCGACTCAAGTTGTTCTTTAATATGAACATGAGTCGAGGATACAGAAATCATGTGATATTTTATATGAACATCTTTAACACGATGCATTATCATAAGCTTTTTCTTACTTATTATATCATTCCAAAAAATATTAAAAAATTTAAAAAACTATGGCATTATTTACATTTTTTTCTTTTTGCTTTCTAGCTTTCTGTAGCTATATATACGCCCTTACATTTAAACAAGAATTAAACATGCTGTGTTGGGTTTTCTGAAGAAAGTAAGATGGCATTTTTAAAATTCAAAAGTTATAACAATTCCTTTTTAGAACATGTTTAATTTCTCTTTGGTTTTAATATTATCTATAATTCGGTGTTATTTCAGGATAGCAGAAAGAATAAAACCACGGACTGAAAAATGTACACTATTTCTGCATTATTTGTACGTATATTTATTTTTAACCTATCTTAAATTGAAAAAAAAATCTATAGCTCATTGTTCCTACCTTTAAACACATTCCAATGTTTACAATTTTTGTCTGGAATAAGAATGAATGTTTAGATTGTGTAGAGCTTTCTTTTGGAGTTGTTTGAAATTTTTTGTTCTGCTGTGTCCAATTGGTCAGTGAGGCGAAGATGATGACGGCCCCGTCTTGACTCAATTTAAAATGATCTACAAGAATTCCATTTCCTTCCCTTCAAATTTGCATTTATAATTTCAGACATACGGAGATGATTATTAGATTGTTTTTTAAGAAAATAAAAATTACTCTTGAGTGCTTAGAAAATTTAAAAAAAAAAAAAAGGAAGGAAATGTCTTGAATGAAGTTAATTCGTTCACTTATATCACCATCTGTAAATAAATTAACTTACAGGTCTTTTGAGCTCCTCGCTTGCTTTATTATAGGGTTTTATAATTGCATTTGGCTCTATCGGTTCCAATGAGTGCATTTTCGTTTTCAAAACATTTTTTCCCCTTAAATCTCGGTTGGAGTGGAAAGTAAAAGACAATTACATATTAAAACTGCATATCTTGCAAAAAAGAAAAGAATGACCCGATCCATAGAAAGTTAATGACTTGAATAAGTTCCCGTTAAATTCAAAGTTAATGACTTGAATGAGTTTGTGCTTTATTAGTTGGATTATCACATTTTTGAAATATTGAATTCGTAATCAGGAATAAAAGAATATTGTTATTTTAAAGCATAAGTTGTTTTTTCCTTGCTGCTTCGATGAGATTTTCATTAAAAAGCTATAAAAAACGTGCTCTACTCACAGAAAATTTATTTTGAAAGAATGAATATCGTCCTTGTATTAACATACTTGGTTTGCTTGGAGTAAACATTATTTATTATAAGAATGATATGACTAAAAGTTAAATTAGTAAGCTAAAAACTATCTGAATAATTTCTGAGATGATTGGTTACCTAATAACTTAAAATTAGGGAGGAAGGTTACAATGCACGGAAACTCGCTTTAAGTAACGGGCTCAATTCATGATGGTCACATGATGAAGACAAACACGTGTGTTCTTCAATGATTTCAAAACAGACATCAAACGAATCGTACTT
>BMAO01027618.1:108602-134957 GCA_019973975.1 Trichonephila clavata | reverse complement strand
TTTCATTTATAAATCAAACTGACTGAAAAACTATCGTTCATAACAATTTCAATAAGCCATACAACGCAGTTTATCTCACCACATCAACAACTCTCATTTAATCAAATGCCTTCGTAAACAAAAAGAACAACATATCTGCTTCAAAATTCAAGCAGTTCCATAATTTTCTGCGATGTGCCAAGTCAGACCTTTATTAGAGGTTCATAATTTATGGAGTTCTGATTATATTCTCTACAAGCACACCATCATATTTCGTCGCGATTGTTGATGATCTCAGCAACAAAATTATTCAAGCAATTCTGCTTTGATTTCGGAAACCTGCGTTTTCTGGAAACTTTGACAACTTTATTGAAAAGAAATTCATTCTTGGGCCAGTCGTTAAGCCCCCTTCCTCATCTCAATTAGGAAAGTAGTTTTCTAGAAAGACTTCCTGAGTGATACCATTCGGTGAGTAAGTGAGAGTTTAACAACGTCACACTGTAAAGCAACATTAGGGCTATTGGAATGAATCGCGTATTTTTTAACCTTGCTTAAGAGACCAGGATGACACCGAGATGACACCCCTACTTCCCATACTACTACACCAATTCAGCGGGAAAACGTTGAGTCACTACATATTTAACATCCATCAACCCTTTCTACCAGGACTCGAATGGGTGACACGCTGTCCATGAGATTTTGATCATTACCACAGGCTACTATGACCACATGATACCATTTTGAAAGGGCTGTTCTTTGCGTATGCTTCATATCCCTTGTTGCACGGAGTTTCATTTGGAACATTTTCCCACTATGCTTTGGTAGTCTCTAATTGAAAGAATGAGCCCATTTGATGCCATATATATATATATATAATATATATATTTTTATATATATATATATATATACGGGGAGGAAAATGCTAATTTCCGGAAGCCAATCAGAATTGAAGAGGATGTAATTCGCTGCAGAGGTAGATGGAAACAAGCAAATGTGTTAGGTAACAGCCAAACCTGCTTTCATGTCAAGAAATATGCAATTGGGCAGTCTTATAAGAAGCCAGATTTATGAAGGGTTACAAAAGTTGATTGTAAGTGCTGATAGAAGGTGTTTAAAACTTTCCTGCAATTTGTTTTCAAGACATACATGTTTCTATGACTTCCAGAAAACGAATGAAAGATTCTGAGCGCTGGCATGCTGTGGGGCGCATTGAAGCAGGACAGTCGATCACAGATGTTTCTCTTTTCTTCAGCTTCATCATTCTGTAATTCACGTTTATAGAAACAATTCCAAATCACACAGACAGTTGTCCGAAGGCCGTAGGTGGTCGCCCAGGGTTACAACCCCCGCGGAAGATAAATATATTGCTATTGTAGCCAAGCGGAATCCTCGCAGAGCGACCTCCACACGTGTGACATGTATGGTTACAGCGTCCATTGGTAAGGCTATATCTGCAGCTACTGTACGCCGAAGATTACATATGAATGGACTGTTTGCCGGGTACCTCTAGTTTGTGTTCCTCTATCCGTCCGATCAAGAGGGACACGATTAAAGTGGTGCCGGAACTTGGCAATTAGACTGTGTCTGACTGGGGCAATGTCATGTTTACTGATGAGTCAAGATTTTCTCTGGAGCCAGATGACAAGAGTATAAGGATATGGCGTAAACAAGGAGCACGCAATCATCCCCAAAACATCACCGAACATCACGCATTCCGAAGCGGAAGCATTATGGTGTGGGCAGAGATTTTATTAGGATACCGCATCGACCTGCACATCTTTAAACGGGGTTCTGTAACGGCTGTCCGGTATCGAGATGAAGTCCTAGAACCCATTGTGAGATTGTACGCTGCAGCAGTTGGCCCTACTTTTGTTTTAATGGACAATAACGCACGTCCCCATAGAGCTGACATCGTCGATGACTACTTGGAGAGTGAAGGGATTGCGCGTACGGCGTGGCCAGCATATTCGCCCGACCTTAATCCCATTGAAAATTTTTGGGATGCTCTCAGCCGTGCTGTATCTTCACGTTTCCCACCTCCAGTCACTCTTATTGAGCTGGAATCTGCTCTACAAGAAGAATGGCGATTGCTTAATTCTGCGGTGGTTGACCACCTAATTGAAATCATGGTCAGAAGGTGTAAACTTTGCATACAGATGAAGGGGATCACATTCCCTATTAATTTCCTTTTTTTCATTGTATGCTGTTTGTCTTCACTTTATACATAATTATGTGATAACTTACAAAAATTTAATATTGTTTTCATTTCTGTATATAATTATTGATTTTGTTTTATGTATAAATATATATGTTACTTTACTGTCAAATTTTGTGTCAATCAAAGCAGTATTTGTTGATTTTTTTGCATTTTACATCTTGGTGCTTAACTTTTAGAAGGGAGTATATACATATATAAATGAAATTGCACTTTTGAGCAGGGAGATTCAAACTACTCCTCTTTGTGTTCGAGGACTTGAACTTTGGGGTAGCTTTAAATACTAAGCTGAAAAGAAATCTTCTCGCGAGCCAATAGCTAAGCCCCTTTTCCTTGTATTTTCTGCTATTTGCTATTTGTAGTAGTGGGGGTTATGCTAAGGCTAATTGTAATTTTCAAAATCTTTCAGTATATAATGAGCTGTCATTTGGAACAATGTAATCATTATTGCTCGTGATGATAATGGAAATGACAAAAGCAGATCCATTGCGAGTTAAAAAGAAATCAATTAGATTCTCCTTTTTTTTTCTTTTTTCGGATGAGTGAAATGAATAGAATACATCTATCTACTTCAATCATTTTTGATGATCAATGAAAGTTAGTTAGTGTCATAGATGAGGAAAGGCTTGCGCTTATGAAGTAAATTATTATTACTAGACATTAATTCAATCATTATATCATCTTAGAATAAAATTCCAATTTTGCGAAAAATTATTTTAAGAATAAGGAGAGAAATTTTTATAATTTACCACTCTCTCTTTAATAATGTACTTCAACTTATATTGTCTGTAGGAATTCACATGGATGATAGTGAGATTAGAATAGAGTATTAGAAACAATATTTTGTGTCAGTTGCTTTCTTTTTATGAATTTTGAGCTTAATCATCTAGAGATTTATCTTTTATATTAATATTTATCATGTACAATTGGATTCTAAGTGATATAAAAAGTATATCCCTTTATATGTGTTATATATATTTGCACAATATTTATAAATCGAACTTTTAAAGGAGTTTTACATCGATGATATCTAAATAAAGGAACAATAAAGGGTAAGATAGTACACAATTACATGAGCTGTAATTTCACGAATATATGTGAAAATACTCTAAACTCGAATATATTTGATAACATTCTAAAGACAATTATATGTGTGTAATATTCAATTTCCCGAATGTATGTCAAAATACTCTAAACATCATGGGGAATTCAACAAGAAGAATCTGATCATTGATATACATTTTTTATTTATTCTCTATCTTTCAGCATCCAGTTTTATTCAACCAATAATTAATCAAATGTAAATGTTATGCTTAAATTAATAGTTTTTGAAACATTAGTCATTGTTTATTTAATAACTATTAGTTGTTTTCTTCACCTTTAAGTAATTAATTAAAGTTTACCGGTGTTGTGTTTTCAACCACACAAGTCATTATTTTATATAATACTTCTCTCTCTAAATTAGCCAAACACATCGATTCTGCAAAAATAGATTCACGGATGGCTGCTCCTTAAAATTAATACAAATATAAATGAAGTGAACCATCGAAGCCAAAGATTAATCACATCGTTCAGCGGAAAAATCTAATACAAAGGCGGTTGACAGTTTTCGAAACTTCTAAAGTCCTGGTGAAACTTTGATAAACGACATTTGGCAATCACTGACTTTGTGTCCCATGATAGAGCGCAGAGATTAAACTGAGTTTCGTGTTGTAACTATCTTAACGCTTTCTCTGTCTTATACCATTAGTTAACTTGCTTAAGGCTCAGGCTTGCTTCTCATTAGAGTAAACTCATTTTATAGTGCAGTAAATACCCCGAAGTTAGATTAATCTAGTTGAAATGTATATTGTGAGTGTGGGATACACACAAAATTATCTCTTACTTCGTGAATAACACATATTGTTTCTTAAATCAGATTTAATGTGATGTGCATGTTAAGAAAATAATCCAAATTGTGTTCTAATAATTTAAAGTTTTTCATCCCTTCAGAGATGTTTTTTTATGGCGAGGAAAAATGACTTAAATTTTTTTATGATTTATTCATTTAAGTGCACATCATGCTGATCTGGTGCATTTAGTGCCCCGGACGTGTATACTAGTCCTTCCAAAGAAAAACTATTTGTATTGTGCTGCTCTGTTTAAAACCAGGCTTTGGAACGCAATAAAATGACATTGAATGTAATTCTAAAGAATTTACTTATTTCGGAGTGAGTGAGTGAATATTAACATCGCACTGTTCAGCTACATGAGGGCTTTTGGCGACGGACCGCGTAATTTTGAACCATGGACAAGTGACGCGCGGACAACACCTGATCTGGCACTCCCTCTCCTAACTACCACACCTCACCAACTGTAAAACGTTTGAGCTCTCGACAGATTTAACGTGCATCGTCCCCTACACGGCGGGTCTTCAGTGGTACTGAGATCGAACTCATGACACGCTAACCATGATCCGATGCCTTGGCTACTGCGACCACTACTTATTTCGGAGAAGAGGTGAGGAAGGAATTTCAAGGGGTATATTCCTGGAACGATGAAATTCATAGCTCAGCTGTGTGTGTGTGTGTGTGTGTGTGTGTGTGTGTGTGTGTGTGTGTGTGTGTGTGTGTGTGTGTGTGTGTGTGTGTGTGTGTGTGTGTGTGTGGTGTGTGTGTGTGTGTGTGTGTGTGTGTGTGTGTGTGTGTGTGTGTGGTGTGTGTGTGTGTGTGTGGTGTGTGTGTGTGTGTGTGTGTGTGTGTGTGTGTGTGTGTGTGTGTGTGTGTGTGTGTGTGTGTGTGTGTGTGTGTGTGTGTGTGTGTGTTCTTTTCATTCTTCATTGGCTGCCATTTTCGCTTACCGTGTGTAATAGGAGTTTTTTAATTTTTTGTACGAATGTTCTGAAAGTGATACTGGTTTATGTGCTCAACCATGTTTCAGGATATATCACAGAATAGATAAGTTATAATTTATTTTTTATTATATTCTAACTCTAGGGATTAAATTTTTTATTTTCATCTTCTTATTTTATTTTTTATTTTCATCCTTTTTCAAAGTGCAAGTAAGCAATTTTTAGGTAGAAACACACGCCTTTCCCCCCCCCCTCCTTAATAAACTGAGTAACAACGCGCATCTGTGGGTAAACTGGTGGCACTGGGGGGTGTAACTATTCCTCGGCAGTTACAGGGTTAATAAAATTCAAAAAGCAAAAAAAAAAATTGTAGAAACAACGAAATTTCAAAAAGTAAACAACATGCACATTGCGGCCGTTAATGGTAATTTATGATTGAAATGATTTCAAACATTCTGGGCATACGGGTTCTTTAAATTTTTTGCAAATGTAAAGAGTTAAGTTTCACACAATATTTATCGCAACATCTTGGAGCATGTTTCAGTTCCTTTTTTTTTAGGATAATGATCGATACATCCAATCTTATTTCAAGATCAACTTTGGTCCAGCTTTTGGATTTTTTTAGATGGTTGTTCACATACAGAACTTTTCAAACGATGATATTGAACACTTTCATCAGAATCCGAACACATTCTCCCACAATTCTAAATGGTCCGTATAAGTCACTTCCAATTTCCGTATCAGATAAAATTTCCAAACCTCAATATCTGACTTGTCTTTATTTTTCCTTTCTGTAATAATTTAGATCTTATAACTAGTTAAATTACAACTTTTCTTACAGCTAGTTTTCCGTTTTCGTTGCTACCTGTTCACATTAAGTCATAATTTATAAATTTCACTCAACGCTTATATGAAATATTAAATTATACTTATGATTATATTTCACTAAAAACATAACTTCGAACGGTAACTGTACACATATGTGTACGTTTTTGTGGTGATTTCTTTTAAATTAAAAAATTCACAGGAAATATCTTTGTTACATTTCTACAAAACTGAATATATTTAATGTATATGATATTATTTTTATCAAATATCAAAGATTTGTTCAAATAATCCAACAATACTAACTGTCTAAAAGTTGCTTTACGCTTGTTTGATACCTCTAACTGTACATTTAAAATAACCCTTACCATACCATTATGAAGAGGGCGTCATCTCAGATGTCACAAAGATCACAAGGTCTTTGCAACAATAAATCTAAAGTTGTTAGTAACATTTCAAGTTATTAAAAACGTTTGTCTTCATCTCTGTCTTTTTTTATTTTTATTTATTTATTTATATATTTATTTTTTGTCTTTAGAGTCATTTATAATTTAGTGAAAAGATTTAAGATTTAACAAAAAAAATAAAGAAAAATTTAAGTCAATTCCTACTTTGAATGGATGAATAAAATGAAAACGATTGAAAATGATATATATTTGAACAAGATATATGTATATATATATAGTATAGAGTGAACTAACTGTAGGAATTGAAAAAAAGAGCATGGTTTGCATTGTGCATTATTATAACAATGAACATCCGGTTTGGCTAGTTTGGCTGAAAACCGGTTTTCGACGCCAACTTCTGTCATTGTTTTAACAGTTACATTGTTACAACAATGAAGGGGAATCTAATTTGGAACACAAACCGGTAATTAATATTTTATGAATTAATATTTGAAAAAACTGTATTAACATGAAGTGTCCTTTACAAGTTCTAAAAATTATATTTGAACTTGATTAGATGAATAGAAAGTATTTTATTAACAATTGAAAAGTTGAACAAGATATATAAATAAATAGGGAGAGAATGTGAGCTAATAGTATAGGAATTCAAAAGGAACATAGATTATGAATATTTTGCTTCAATTTCATTTTATGAAGCATGTGTTTTCTACTGTTGATATACTGTTCCTCTTCTTATACCAACTTCTCCCTTTATCTTGTTTAGGAAAATGATAATGAGTGGAAAACATTGCAAAGATCTTTGTTTCCTAGGACTGCATTTAAAAGGGATTTTGAAAATAAAGCGAAAAAACTGCATATATGAAATGATTGGCGTTTGTTTCAATGTTTGCAAAAGTACACCGAACAACAGTTAGAAACAAGGCAACTATCTACTTTCGATCGCTTTTGTGAATTTATAGAGCATAATAAAATATTTATGTTAGGAAAGTGTCGTTGAGACATGATATGACAGAGAGAATTTCGATTTGATACGCATCTTAAAAGCATTATCTTGATATAAACACTCCTTTTTTGTGGCCACCACGATATTTAAAGTATATTATTCGTAAGAGTTCTGAAACAATCTTTTTACATTAATTCCTTTACTTTAAAATTATGAATTTTCTTGTTTTTATCAATTCTATTTCTTCCAGGATCAATCAGATCTCGATGTTTTTATGGAAATATGCGAAGTGCTTTGCATTTTCGAACTTTATATTTATAGATGTTCTGGAAAGCAGGCAGTAAGTAAGATATATGTTTTGAATTTTTGTTTTGTTTCCAAAACAGATTACCAACAAGCAACGTTATAATTGATTTTCGAAATTAAAATTAGTGCGTCGAATTATAAATGAGACGTATATAATGTCTTTTAAAATACGTAAATATTAAAACGCAGAAATTAAATAAACATTTAAAACAACACAGCGTCATTTTCTCGTTCTTATTCCTTTTTTATTCTTTTGTACATAAAACAAAACTGTTGCCACTTACAACAAGACATGATAGTTTTTTAAACATCATTATTATCAGAAATAAATAAAATATGCAAGTGACGTCACTGTTTGGGATTACTTCAGATTTGTGGATTCCGAGCGTGCTACAGTGTGTATATTAATGAATTATAAGTTTACATATTGTCATAATGTTTTGTATAAAATGTTCAACTACTGTAACCTTAACTACTATAAACTTAAATTGAGACTTACCATTTCTTTACTTCTAGACAAGATCTAAAAGTAAAAATGAAATAAAACAGACACTTTAAGAGAAATATTCCGAGTAATATTTTGATTTATTTTAAATATATTTAACATAAACTTGATTGACATTTTTAGATGCTGACGGCAAAGATTTCAACGATGTGCAAAAACAAATAAAATACAATTAGCGATTAATTACTAATTAACGTCACATTTAAATCCGCCGTTAGGGCTATTGACAATTAACGTTATTCTGAACCATGTTCAAGTGACGAAACCGACACCTGAGATAGCACCCCACTCTCCAAACTTTCGTACAGCACTAATGTAAGAACTTAGAGCACTCATAATATTTATCGTAGATGAGCGCCCTACATGAAGGTCTTTATTGGAAATATCTGCTATTTAAGAAAATTATTGAACATATTTTTTAAAGTAGAAACTTAATTTCAATTTTTATATGTATTTAGCAATAGAACCTATTTACAGCATTAAAATGATATCGTATGTTATATGCATTCATTTAGTTATTATATATATTAATAGGTAAAGATTTTTTTAGAGTCATGAAAGTTCAAAAAGGAGAGAATCTCTGTGTACATTATTTTTAGTTGCTTTGCTTATTCCTATTGAAAACAGTTAAAGTATTTGAAAATGTTTTTTGAGACACTTTTTGACTTTTATAAACACGCTGTTTTACCTTGGATTTTAAATTATCAAAAAAAATAACGAATAATAATTACTAATTGTAATATATTTAATGAAAATAATTATAATAAAATCCAAGCATTCTTAGTATTATTCCACACTTCGTTACAGAATACAAAATAATATTTAATTGAAATTGAACACGCAACAGTGAACACGAAATTATTATTACTCTTCGAATATTTCAGAAATAGTTTTTCAGAGGCAGAGAAGAAAAATAATTGTTACTGCAAATACTAACAAATTTCTCGTCGAGCTCAATTAACTTTTGGTAATGGCATTTCTACGGGAATTTCTGACTTTGGCGAATAATCCTATGGAAGAAATGCCTATGTATGGAAAATTGAAAAAAAAAAAGAATTTTCTACCAGAATGGCTGATTGGCTAACGATTTATTACATTAGAAATTATTCCCTTTAATAGACCAAATCGGTAATTGAAATCTCATCTTCGATTATTCGATACAGAAATAACAATACCGAAAAAATCCAAAAGTGAAAAAAATAGCGCAAGCGCTCAATATATTATTATAATATTAGTTTAACGAACTCGCTGGTTTTGCACAGACATTTGAATTTTAGTACGTTAGGAGTAGGTCAAGCCTGATTGTTTGTATTACTACTAATTAACTGCCGATCTCGTGTGAGTGCTTAGTATGATGAGTTATTTCTAAAAAGATAATCACTTGTTGGTATGTGATGTTTAGAAGCCCACCGGTGCGAGAAACATTATGTTTATTCTCCAGTTCAAAGAGCATTGCGTTTTGATTATGTACTTTGGTGGTGGAATGAAGTGAAGGTTAGAAACCACTTGTAAATGTATGTTTCGAGAGTAAGTTTCTTCAATTCTTTTGAGAGAAAAATGTACATAAGTTAAAAGAATTTGTACAAAAATAGTGGTTAATGAGGTTCTGGTTAAATGAGGGAAGTAGCTTTCGCGTATGAGGAATGATGCATACACTGAGTGGTAGCAGCAGACCAGCGTGCCTGAGGCTATTTGAGCTCAAATCACGGAGACAGGCAGACGTATACTGACAGAAACCACATACGTCGACGGGAGGAGAGTCAGCATAGGAGGAATGACGTATGGTCAAAACGGTGAGGAAGAGAGCAATAGCAGACCGCATACTGGAGATTATTGAAATGCAAATCATGATGGCAGGCAGACGTATGCTGACAACGTATTCTCCAATGGGAGAGCGTACAGTTATCCAGTACGAATGGATCCTTGAGAGTGATGTGTTCTTCATCCATGGACGCTTATGGACCGTTTATTGTAAAGAGGTCATGTTGCGTCAAATGATTGATCGCTGGTGTTGCATTTTCAATCGAAGAAGTCAAAATGTCCAGGATAAAGTTCGAAAGGGGTGTTCCTCCAAATACACAAAAGGAAACAACATTGCAGGGGGCAAGACAAGGTGACCATAGAGAGGCTCAAAACGGAGTCAGAGTGGCATCCACACAGCACACTGCTCATGCTCAGGTTCATCACTAGATTCAAGATGTTTTGGGTTCCCAAAAATAGAGAGGAAAAGAGAAAGAATACAGAAGGAAATGTGTTCCTGTTCAGACTCCTCACAGACCATGAACGTGGGTGCACTATAACCCCAGAAATCAAGGCCACCTCAATAACTCGGAGGCATCAAAATTCACCAGTGAGAAAAAAATTCTTCTAAAACAAAGTTGAGATGGAGCAGGCTGTGCGACGATTCCTTGCATTTTAGGGCACATAATTTCACCAGAGTTGTTTTTTCAAACTGATGGTGCACAAAGACAAATGTCAAAATATTGGCGGCGACTATGTTAACAGTAGTGCAAGGTGTATATTTAATGGTGCCATAATGTAGTTTTTTTTTTTTTTTTTAGTAATAAATTTTCCATGTTAAAAATATGATGAAGCTTACTTTCGAAACATCCCTAGTAGTTTGGTATTAATGTAAGTATGATTATTACAAACCTGTAAGAACAAGAAAAAAAGGGACAACATAATGAGTAACAATAACACCTTGCGTACCAGACCCCTTAATAACCCCTTGCGTACCAGCTCTTTTTAGTAACCCCAGAAACCTGGGAATACTGACCTTGACGTTACGACGCACATTTTACTTTTCCTTTTGACTCTGACTAAGGCGCAGATTAGTTCATGTTTCGTTTCACTTTCTAAAATTTGTAAAACCATTTTAGTTTTTTAGTTTTTCTATTTCTTACCGTTATGACATCGTCGTTGGATTTCAATGAAAATGATATTGAATGAGAATATTTGCGAGAAACCGATGAGTACGACAGTGACTCTGATACGGATTTATCTATTTGTGATGAAGAAGATGAAAAAAATGGGACAAAAATATGACAATACATACTCTTATGTAACGCATATGAAAAAGGTTTTTGTACCAAAGAACTTTCGAGCAATTTCACAAACATTTTAATTTAAATTTTCCCATCTGTTCAAATTTTTGTAACTCAGGTATTTTGTAACTTAACTTTTGTAATTTCATGCAATCGCAATAAAATAAAATCTCCCTTATAATGCTCCCTGTGCTGATTACACTGATCGTACTCCTAAATATGCTATGTACGTACAGGAAGTTACAATGGGATTTTGTCCTATACATAGCTTGTATCCACAAGTGGTTACACTGTGCGAAAGGGGTTAACGGATAATGAAATTGGAAATTAGTTAGATGAACTTCAGTCTTGAACATGAGTGATAGAACTGTGTAAGTGACTCCTATAAATGCGCGTGATATTGCGAAAAAAAGATGAACATAACGAAAACATTTTTTTCAATGGGGCTGTGCATTGGTATTTTTAAACCTTTTGCAGACCTAGTACATTCCCCAGGAGCAGATATCACTTTTTAGGGCTGCACCATATAGGCGATACCAATTACAGCAACCAATTTTGACGCCCAGTTTCCTCCACAGAGGGAGACACCTGAGCTCTTGACGATGCGAACCTGTACCAGGATTTAATTTTGCCGAGAGCATCCAAGCCAAACAGACACCCTAGGGATCTTTTACATGCCGTATAATCATACGACAAAGCCGCTGTCAATTTTCTGTATCATGAAAATCCACCGACTTGCGCCGGGGTCGAACTTGCAACCTTGAGTGCAGAAGGCCAGCGACAAACCAACCACACCACCCAGCCGGTCATAACGAAAACATATGATGTAAGAAGTGAACACCATCGGCCATGATTTAATTATGGTAAGAAACATTAGTTTGTAAAATTATTCAACATCTGTGAAAAACTTTTATTTTTCAAAACGGATGACTTAAATATTTAAAAATTCCCTTTGCACTCTAAAGTGACTCGGGGACTATTGTCGACGGAGTTTCTGAACTACAGTCAAGTGTGCAGAGTATAAAATATATTATTTCTACTAATTCATTTATAACTTGTAATAATAATCTTACGACCAGTGCTTATCCCGCTCTAATGCATAATCAAAACGCTCAACGGAGAAAGGATTTTAAAACATTTACCAATCAGTATGACATACATTACTTTTGTAACTAGATTTAATCAAACTTGTGGTACGTCTACTTTTGGGAAAAATTGATTTCTACAATATACGTCATGGTATTAACTATCAACATGACCTAAAATGAAAATCAGTTAACGTGTGAATACTTTTACAAAACATAGAAATTTTAAAGGATTCCTTTCTTAGAGGAAACGGGAAAAATAACAAGAACTTATGTATCCTTTTCTACTTTTATAGTCATTTTTGTTTTAATAATCTTTAATCCAAATGATAATGTTGATGTTTTTTTAAAGTTATCTAAATCTTAATATTATATATGGATAGTCATCTCCTATCATAGTATGGAAAAAATACATTTTAACAAAATTTGTATATTCATTGGTTTAACAAGACAATGCTTCTACTTAAAATTGCGATAAAAAGCTGACTATAAAGCAAATGAAATACGCTCAAAAAGTATTAAAAAACAAATTTAAAAAAAAACAATTTGTGTGTGTGTGTGTGTGTGTGTGTGTGTGTGTGTGTGTGTGTGTGTGTGTGTGTGTGTGTGTGTGTGTGTGTGTGTGTGTGTGTGTGTGTGTGTGTGTGTGTGTGTGTGTGTGTGGTGTGTGTGTGGTGTGTGTGTGTGTGTGTGTGTGTGTGTGTGTGTGTGTGTGTGTGTGAAATGTTTAGATTTTTGCCAAAAATACATGAACAAATGAGTTAATAACACGTTAAACTTAATTTATGTTCATTGGTAAAATAAAAATTTCAGTTTTTAAATCAGGTTGTCGAAAATTTGTCTCACGAATTATTAATTTCTAATTTTAAATGCTAATTAGTACAATCTGATTATTTATTTTTTAAACAATAATGATAATAGTTATTCTCAGTCAAAAGTTTTTTTTTCTAATGGGGCTGAGTATTGGTATTTTCTATCTTTTCAGACCTAGTTCATTCCCCAGAAGCTGGTATCAATTTTTAGTGCGGCACCGTATAGGCGACACCAATTGCTGCAAGTAATTTTGACGCCCAGTTTCCTCCCCAGATGGAGGCACCTGAGCTTTGACGATGCGAAATTGAACTTAGGAATTTAGTTTTGCCGAGAGCGTACAGGCCAAACGGGCAATTCAAGGGATTTTTTACATGCCGCATAATCATACGACATGGCCGATGTCGATTTTCTGCATCATGGAAATCCACCGACTTGGACAGGGGTCAAACTCGCAGCCTTGGGTGAAGAAGGCCAGTGACAAACCAACTACGCCACCCAGTCGGCGCTCAGTCAAAAGTAGATTTATACTTCAGCTTCCATTTGCCTTATGTGTTTAAATTAATACTCTTCCAATAGAGATTCTTTCAAATTTCTATTGGCGAGGTAGCATTTGCACATTGTGCTATGAAAATAAGACGTAAATTGATCACATCAAACCAAATATAAGGGAATAATTGTTTTAGATGACGCACTTCCTAAATATAACAAATTCTGCTGTCCATTTATGCAAGGCAAATAATTTTTCCCATTACACAATATATCTTTCCACCTGATATATATTTCAATTTCTTTCTGTCAATATGAGATAGACTAAAGTAACTCAACACAGCACATCTATTGAGTACAATGTCTTTTCAAACATGCATCACCCAAAAATGGACCAATAAACAAAGCATTTAAATTTAAGAGCTCGTCTGTTCTTGAAAGAGACTCAGAAAGGGAAGGGTGTTAGTCCGTCACAATGGAGACTAATCCATTGTGCACTACTTCTCTGTCCAATGGTTTTCTCATTCTTTATTCAAAAGTCTATCAAGAAGCTGAGTGCTTTTCTCACTTCAATACTCATGTCCATTTCTTCGTTACATAATAAATGAGATTCCCTACATTTTGCCTTGGATTCCTGGTTCGATTATTGATCTGAAAAAGGGCCTGAAATTTTCAAAGGTATTGAAATTTAGTAAAGGATGGAGAATTAATTGTAAATAGAAATTGTTAAAACGATAATCTAAAATGAAATATATAATTTTTTATCAATATTTCTCAATTCAGTTTTTGAATAAGGTTTTATAATCAAAGTAGAAAAAACATTAATGTTGAGTATAATTTATAATCTCTAATTCGATTTAAAATATTAGCATATATATATATATATATATATATATAATATTAGAGCTCCAGAACTGTGTGCAGATACAGATCCTGGGTAACTCGTATCAATAATCTTTTTTCAGGAACTAAAAGGTTTTTAACCATCTAGTGCAGGGATTCAAACTCGTGGCCCTCAAAGAGCATTTTTGCGGCCCCACCATTATATCGGCACGCAATAATATGTAATAAAATATTTTTTAAAAATTCTATCGAAATTGGAAAGATTGTAGCAGGACGTAAGCAATAAATTTTTATTTTTCTTTTATATACATTTATTATGATGTATTATTCGAAACAAACCTATGTTTTTATGAATATTGATTTTTCTTGTAGCCCACCAAAAATTAAACATTGTTTGTTAGGCCCAAGTTAGTCTTTGAGATTGACACCCCCGATCAAGTGAAATGAAAATGTTGTAATTAATGAAACGCACAATGATACAAAAGAGTTTTACTAAAAAGTTTAATCCGAGTAACTACATGATTTGGGAAGCAATCGAACAAAATTTCGAAATCAGATTTTGATTTTAATAGTAGTACATTTTATAGCAAAGATGGAAGTGTCATTCTCGAATGGTTTGGTTGGCAATGTTTTATATTTATATATACATAATCAGGCTTGGTGAACAAACTCTAAAAAATTTTTGAGAAAAAGGAATATTGGTGACTGTTTGAATAGGTACAACATACATACAATACGTAGAAATAATTTTGGTACTTATGTGTTATACCATTGACCCATTTCATTAAAAGGAAAGACGTCGTCTCCAATTTAAAAAATGTCACCAAATTCTGTCATCGTAATTATTACCGCAAATCAAGCATGTCAAACACGGGGCCCGCCAATGCATAGGTTGAAGCCAGCTGAGATTTTTAAAAAATTTTAAACTTTTATAGTTTTTTTACTTTGAAATTCATTTGATGTCAACTTTTTTAAAAAATGAGTAACCTATTCTTGTTTTAAAAGAAATACTATTTGATGATAGGGAAATAAGTTGTAGATTAAAAGTTTCTTTAATATTTTATTAAAACTCATTTAATTTAACATTATAAATTAATTTTTTTAATTTTTAAATGCATATATACATATTTACTACAGTGGAACCAAGATTCATCAAGTGTATGCAACATTTATTCCTCCTTTTCTCCTTGAAGTATCCAATCAAAGAGAGGAGAACAGAGTAACTTTAGAGACCCCCATGTATGTGTTGTTTTTTTCAAGTTTAAGAAACTAAAGAGAGAGAGAGGAGGAAGAGAGGCAAAATCACACACACAAGATAGAGTGTTATGTTTGTTCCATCATTTGCGAATAAATTTGGACATTGGTTCTTATTCATATTAAACTAAAAATTTATTTTAAAATATTAATTCAAACTTCGAGATCAAAGTGTAAGAAAAGAGATTAATTGAAGAAGAACACTATACTTTTCAAAAAAATTGGAATCTGTAATAATTTTGTGTCCAAATCTAGAACAGAGTATAATGACACAAATCATAAAGCAAACAATGGCCAATACGTTGCAATACTTCGAGAAGACAAATTGTTGAAATGGAAATAAATTCTTCAAAAGCAACAAAGAATATTCACTAAATTTTTGAAGACAAAATAGATGCCTTAAAATTTAGTTATATATTGTCACATTTAATCGCAAACCGATCGAGATAACTACTTGAAGAGGAATTTATTAGTGAAGGCGCAATTAAGGTGGTAGAAGTATTGTGTGCATTACAAATAAAAAAATTAAAAATGCAAGTTCAAGTCGAAATACTGTTGCCAGGAGATTTGATAAAAGCAGAAAATTTGAGAAATCTGCAGAATTACACAATATCAACATCTCATTTTCAATTGAAGGCCGTGATAGCCTAGCGGTTAAGGTCATGAACTTGTTGTTAATGTTGTTGAGTTCTAATGCCGTTGAAGACTTGCCGTGTAGAGGGACACGTTAAGTCAGATGAGGCTCGAAGTCCTCCCATTAGCATGGTGTGGTATTTTGCAGAGGGGGTGCAGCTCAGATGTCGGCTTCGTCACATGAATTAATTCAAAGTTACGAGATTTATCGCCAATAGCTCTCGTGTTTCTTCAGAGTGTGACGATAATTAACAGTTCCTCGTGATTGATGAAAGTCTAGATATTCAAAATATCGCTTAGACGTCCGTTCATATTTTTAAATGTAATATCAATTTACAAATAAGTATAATTATTTAACAGCTTAATAATTTAAAAATAAACATTTTTCTCTCAAAAACTGAATATTATCATCTTTGATTTTAATGTTGGCATACCACAGCATTGGGTCATTATTTAAAACTGGAATTTCTAAAAAAGTACTTGCAATAAAAAGAATTTAAATAAACATAAAAATAGCATGATAAGAGTTTTTAATACTTCCAATGCACTATTCACCAGCAAGTATTGTGCTCTCAGCCAGCAAGTATTTTTAATATCAGAATTTTTTTAAAAACGTAGTCATCAAAATTTTAAATTGTATTCGAGCACATAGACCTAATTATTCTCAATTTTCTTCATTTCTGGAAAATTTAGAATGTTAATAGACTGATTTAACATATTATACGGAAATTCAATTAATTTTTGAATCATATACAGTTGAAACGATTTTACAAATTGCTGGAAGAAATAAAGTCATAATTTTCTAAAGAAAAAGTTACGAATATGCTGAGTTAAGAGATGGACAACGGATATAGGACCTGGCTTTCTTAGATTATATTTATGTTATCTTGATCAACTTAAGCTTCAAGGCAAAAATCATGTTTTTACAACTCTATTTGAGAATACTAACGCTTTCAAATAAAAAAAATTAGTTTGGAAAAAAACAAATAGAAAAAGAAAATTTGTTTCGCTTTGAAAACTGTCAATATCTATCGATTAAATCACCTGAATTAAAATTTACGTAACATTCTTAGTAAATTAAACTGTTAGAAACGGAATTCTATGGAAGATTTTTTGACTAAAAGCAATAAAATACAATTTCACATTTTTACGTCTACTCTGTCTATTGATATTAAAACTGTATATGTGAAAACTGACAAACTGAGTAAATTTGAATTCAATGCAATTCCTTGTTTAAAGAAAAATGTATTTCATTTAAATTTCCAGATTTTAATACATATACTGGTGTTCAAAATTAAGGGAAATTTCAGATTTTGTCGATTTTCTTTAGAAATACTGGACAGATTTTAAGGAAATTTAGTATGTACATAGGGTAGATAAAATGCAAGGGAATAACCATTCAGAAACTATAACAATTCAGCAACGTAACATTTAATCGGCAGAAAAGGAGTTAATTATAAACCGAACAAATGATCAAGATAAATGTTAATTTTTGTTATACACTCTACAACAGAAAACGACGCACCAAGAGCGAGTTGTCCGATAGAGACAAAAATTGGTGCGTAGAAAGGTTATGAACAGAATAGAAAATTATTAAAGTTTCAGAAGAACTGAATGATTTATTTCAGCGTTACATAGTTACAAAGTAACGAGCTCAAGAAGGTATAGACCCACCTCTAGCCTGGATGTAAGCTGAAGCACGACATGGCGTAGAGTGATAAGGCACCCTGATGGTCTCCTTTGGTATTTCTTGCCAAATTTACTCCAATTGTCGGGTCAGGTCATCCACATTCCCTGGTAGATGCAGTCGCTTTCCCATCATATTCTAGACATGTTCGATTGGCGAAAGATCTGGCGATCTGGATGGCCAAGTAAGTGCTTGACAAGCTGTAAGATAGTTCATAGCAACACGGTCTGTGTTGGCATTATCTGTGGTCTGGTCTGTGGTCTGGCATTATCTTGCTGAAAACTAAGGCCAGAGTACTGCAAGAGGAATGGTAGCAAAACAGTTCTCAAAATGTTATCGACGTACAGCTGTACTGTAAGTGTGCCGCTAATGACGACCAAAAGGGTCCAGCTGTCAAAAGAAATGGCACCCCAGACCATAACTTCTGATTGAGAGCCTGAGTGGCGTGCAATAGTGAAAGCAGGATCAGCACACATCCCTGGGCATCTTCAGAGACGTCTTCAATGATCGTCAGGACACAATTGGAAGCGGGATTCGTCGCTAAACACTCTACCTCCCCAGTTAGCAGGATTCCATCCTGACTAAGTCAAGCACCACTGTAATTTGGCTCGACAGAGTACAGGCGTGAGTGGCAGCTTGCGTAGTGATCGGTACGAGCATAAATTTTGCTCTATCAGCCGTCTGTGAATGGTCATGGTGGACAATGACGTGCGGGTGGCATGTATGATGTTTCATAACGATGAATCAAGTGCTGTGACATCTGATCTGACAATCAGTCTGCCTTCCCGAACTACTGCGGCCCTAGGTTGACCACTACCATCATGATGCTGAAATCTACCATTGTCCACCCATTTTTGCTAGCATCTTCTAATGGCAGTATCGCTTCGACCCATATGACGAGTGATTCTCCGATTTGTCCAACCTGCCTCTTTCAATCCAATGATTCGACCTCTTTCAAACTCTGACAGTTGCTCGTAATTAGCTCAAATTCCTCGGCGAGGCATTTTTTCAGTCTTTGAAAGTTATCTTTAATCGTAATGCAACAGAAATTTTGAACATCAGATTGAGAATTGCTTCTTATAGACACCTGCTGAGTGCACATTTATGATGCGCTGTAGCTTCCGCTATTCATTCATTTGACACCAAATTTTAATCATTTGCATGTTTGGTAAAAATGTCGTTTGGCATGCGAAATTTCATTATAATCGGGTAAATCCTTCTTAATGCGTCGTTTTGTTGTTGTTGTTATAGAATGTAGTATATGACAAGCCCATGAGGTAATTGGTAATTATTAATAGTATTGTTAAATTAATTATAAAATACATTGCGCAGTATTTGTACATTGATAAGTGTATTATATCAGTCAAAATATGGATTTTATTTTTTATTATGTCAGGATGTATTATC
This sequence comes from Trichonephila clavata, assembly GCA_019973975.1. Lineage (NCBI taxonomy): Eukaryota > Metazoa > Arthropoda > Arachnida > Araneae > Nephilidae > Trichonephila > Trichonephila clavata. The sequence goes on along the minus strand of BMAO01027618.1, from coordinate 115,695 downwards.
TCTTTGTTTACTTTCAGTAAATTAATAGTTTTTTTTAAATAATATTTTGCTTTTGACTTTTCAATATGTTCGCGCCCCCTAGAAGGCACGCCTCACAGTTTGAGAACGCTACCTTATCAAGTTAAAGAGTAGCATGTATGAAATTTAAATACATTTTTATTCTAAGATAATTAAGAGGAGGACCTGTAGGCAAAATAATTCGAATTAAAATGTCAACATTTTAAGAGATTTATTCAAATGTTGCATAAAATACTACTAACCAAACACTGAGAAAAAAAAGAATTTCATCAAATAGAGTAGCATTCTCAAGATTTCGAAGTTGCACAAACGCGAGAATAGAATTTTCAACGTATATATCTTCATTCCGAAATTCGAATAACATATCGAGCCAACGGCAGGCAGCAAGAAACTGTTGCCAAGTATTTGAATGCCACTCTATTCAAGTAAACAGATAAAATAAATGCAAATAAAATCACGTGACAATTAAATATACAGGGCGTCCCAAATATAGCACCCAAAACTCTGCACAACCAGATTCTTCGTTGCGGGAACATAAAAAATACCTTAAAAACTGTATCTGTACGATCCACAATTTAAGAGAAATTTACGAAAAACAAAGTATGACGTCACAGCATTATTTGCAAATATTTAGAAGGGCAAATATTCAAAGTGTCCACCGTGCATATCAAGTCAGACTTGAGCTCGCAGTGGCACGTCTGAAAAGTGCATACTTCGCAGCAACGCGGTGTCCACTGAAGTACAGGCAAAATGCAGACGAGCAAGTAATTCCATTTGTATAGTCATCACGTTTCAATACACCAATTCTTTGAGAATGCCTCATAGGCAATAAAACCCAACGATATAAGATCTGTAGATCGTGGCAGCCATAGATCAGGGCTCCAACGTCCGATCCAGCTACCGGAGAGTTGCAAATCCAGCCAATCATGTACAGGAGCACAATCGTTAACCAGAGTGCCATCATAAACCATAATGCATAGGCATTCGTCACCATGCATCATCATTTACCATGTTTTTCTCGTAAGCGATAGGTCGTACACGTATTTTTTTTCTTTGGGCACTTTTTATGTACTCTCAACGAGGAATCTGGCTATGCCGAGTTTGGTCGCTATTTTTGGGATACCTTGCATTTATATACTTAAATTACAAAAAAAAGAAACAAAAAATATTGAAACACGTTGAATAACCTTAAATTCGGCTAACAATCAAACAAAATTATGTGGGTGTTGCATGATTGCACCATCCTGATTTAAAAACGCTTAAGTTTTAGTTTGGGGGAGATAAGGTTATGGTTATATCCCGTTAAGCTTCTAAACTAGAAGTATATTGTCACGTGACGTCTTGGAGGGCTCAAAACCATTATAAATTAAAATCCTCAAGGAAAAAATTTAAGGGAATTATTACATATATATAAAACTGATTCATAATTTTTTTAAATATTATCATATTATGATGCATCGTAACTTATTTAGTAATAAGTTAAGAATCTTTTTAACACAAAGTTTTCACAATTTAATTAAAACAGAAAAATTGAGTAAAACATATGGGAAGGTAGAGGAAAAGTAAGTAATTTCATTACATAGTAAGGAAATTGCAGGTTTGATTTCCTATTAAGAGCAATTTAAATTCCTTATAAACTAAATTATTAAGAGATTTATATTATATGAGCTAAACTAAGAAACATAAACGATATAATTAATATTCCTTTAAAACTAAATAATTTTCAGCATAAGTAAAAATATTTTACTCGCTAAATATTGACCAAACTCATTATGCGAGTAATTCCTTTTTCAACAGAATGTTCTAAACTCTCTCACAGTATTAGAAGATAAATATGAGAATATATAATAGGAATATAATTTTAAATGGGAAGTTTTCAGCGAAATGGTATAAGATATTAGAGCTTCCATCAACAGTATTTTGTATGAGTTATTCTTTCTGGATACCTGCATATTACTATTTTAAATACTGTAGCTTGAAACAAAAGAGATTATTTAGTATTTGTGTTAGATTATAGAAAAATTATATGAGTTTTATTTTTCTTTTGGTTCGTCTACATCTGAAAACTAGTATAGATTGTTATCCAATAGAACTGTGATTCGTTCTTCATTTTGAAAAAAAAACAGGCTGTAATTATTTTATGACATTCTTCAGTATGACGTACTTGTATATGGAGGCAGCACTTCTGTAAATTTTGAAAGCCGTTCTTGCATCTGCTTATCATTTTCCTCTTCTTGATCAAAGGTTATTGCAAGATGAAATATATATCTCTTAACGATTTTAAATAATTATGAACACATACAGGCTTGGATTCGAGCGCCAAAAAACAACAATCCACAAACCAAAGCAATTAATCCTTTCTAAAATTCAAGAGATAAATTATTTTTTCTTTATAAAATTAATAAATATAAAAATTGTGATATTCATTGAAATTTTAACATAAAGCTTATACAAATGAACAGTAAAATGAAAACGTGTGAATGCATTTATAGAAAACTTTACATTAATTTATAATAATGTCATCTTAGCATATACGTTATAAAAGCTTATAAATAACAATACATTTTTATGCCTGAGAAGCAGAGCTTTTCTAAGTTATTATTGAAATAATTTTTTTCCATCTTCTGTCACATGAATTCTTAATTGAAATTCCTCATCGAGAAATCGACTGAATTCAGCATAAACTCTCTAGCATAAAAAAATTTATCAAATACATCCCTATAATTATATTAATATTTTTCTAATATGTTCAATCACAAGAAGTATGACATAAATTAGTTTGGACTTTAGATGTCATGTGGAATTCTGAAAGCTTTCACAGTTTTTCCAGCAGGAAGACCATTACTGTAAATTGAAACTGATTCCACACTCGAGAACATGTAGTGGGTTTGCTTGTGTTTCACTGGCCATGTCATCATCTGACATTCTGCATCACACGCTACTTTCCTTCCAGACGATATTAATTTATTTCGAAAGCAGAACGACATGTCTAATCTTCTGAGAAAAGAAACGAACGAAGAGAATGGGATTAAAGAAAAACTTAGTTTTTCTTTTCTTTAGAATGTCCTCTTTTTTTCTCTATTTTTTATTTGTTCTTTGTTCTTCCATCATCAGATGGCCAAATCACGGAATAAATCTTTAGTTCTAAGGAACTTTTCTTGCCAACAACACACCATGTAAATTAATGATTTTTGGCAGCAAGGACAATATTTTCTTTTATAAGATGCCGTAGGGGAGTGTAAAAGAAGGGATAAAAATTGAAGAAAATGATATTATGTCAAAACCATTTCAAGCTGCATTGGACAAAACTTAGGGGAAGAAACGGGGATTAAAGCAAATTACTGACGAGGAAACAAGCAAAAATAGAAAAAAACATGAAGAAATTAAACAAAAAGAAAAAAAATGAAGATGTTCTTAAAAGCTTTAAGTGCATTGGAAGTTTTTGATCACAAAGCATTACAAATCACACAAACTAGATAAAAAGTATTTACTCGTCGTTTAGCCCAGACAACTCCAGCTACTTTTTTTCCCTTTCTCTATTAAATATGATTCCATTTCTCGTTTTTATTACACAGAATTTTCCTCCGTAAGCACGAGGAATTACAACTGCACAGTGTGACGGGAGAAGAGATTACACAAAGATAAGATCTTTGTTTTCAAAGAGGTACCAAGAACGACACTTATAATTTCGTGATGTTAAGGTTGGTTTAGAGGTAGTTAAGCCGTTTCAGTTTTTTTTTCATTGTGCATGAAAGTAACGAAACAGGCGGAGGAGAATTTAAAGGAATTACTTTTTAATTATAGACCTATTTATCCCTTTCTCAACACTGCAGTATTGAAAAGGCACTTTATTTACGAGTAGAAAAATCGTTTGAGAAATAGAGAGCATTTCTGAATAAATAAACAGATTATTTTTAATATGCTTTATTTTATTTTAATAAATAAATTCTCCTGTTATATTTTCTGTATTTCTAAGCAAAACACTATTAATGTATTATTCTTAAAAGAGTACCAGGATATAATGCGCATTCAAAAAATCTGTTTTTCAATTTTTAGAATTAAAAAGTAGTGCATATTTTTTTCTGAATATAAAAATATTTAACCCTTGTAAGTTTGTTGATAAAATAACCTTAAAATATGAAAAAAAACAATTGATAAAAATGTAATCAAACAACCACGCTTTCTTTAACACATTTCAAAATATAATTTTCCTCTTGTGTTTAATGTGTGTAAACCACAAATTTGTATTTACTAGAAAGGAAAAATAATAATTTTCTCTTTTTAATGGCTAAATTTTTTTTTGAAAAATTAATTTTACATGAGAAAAAAGGAAAAAATTAAGATTCTCAAAATTTTAAAATTGTGTGGTTTTTTCAGAGAAATTATACAATTATTTTATCAGAAAAATATTTGACTATATTTTGTTCATTGTTTTATTATGGATGTAAAATATTTTACTTGTTCTACAAATATTTCTATAAAAAATGGTACCTAAATGAAAATATGTTTGATAAAATTAAGTTCACATGCTTAGTTATAACAAATTAAAAAGTACTTTGAAATTCAAAATTACTTTTGTAATTCTAGAGAATGCTTAGAGTATCATTTAAGGTATATAAAAATAGCAGGAAAAAAGTATTGTGATAAAAATATATGAGAAATCATTGCTACTTTTAGTTTTTTCCCTTTTTCTCCGAAGCATAATTTTTTGCCTTTAGTTACACTTTTTTAAAAAAAAATTATTGCACTATATGGTTCCAAATTTTTTATGCAGGATACCTGTAAGTATAGTGAAAATAATTGTTTTTAGTCTAAAACATGTATCGCTCTTAAAAAAATAGTTTTATAAGTGAAAAAGGGTGGGGGAATAAAAATTTTCAAAATTGCAAAGTTTTATAATTTTTTGAAAGAAATTATACTAATATTTTACTAAAAAAATAGGTTCATTATATTTTCTGTATTATTTTATGTGCATGCGCAAAAGTATTTAGTATATTTAAAATATACTTTTAAAAAATGGTACCTAACATAAGTATGTATTATGAGATTCAAAAATTCTGCCCAAATTATATTAAACTGAAAAAAAAAATTTTGAACAAAAAATTGCTCTTGTATTTTGACAAAATAAATAAAGTATTCTTTTTTGAACCCAAAAGAATCTAAGCTCGATTGGAAGTTTTTTAGATATTTCCCATAAACCAGTACTTCTCAAACTTTCAGTATTGACTAGCCAATTTTCAATCCTAATTTTCATCGCCCCCTCCATACAATAACAATGTATTGGATTCAGTATTAAATACTTTGACGTAAGGCTACAATACTACAGTAATTGTAAACCGTTCAAATTATCAAGATAAGTATTAAATTTTGTATATAATTTTATGACATATCTATTGGGTCATTGGTAATTATTAAACTTGATTAGATTAATATTAACTTGATTAGTAATTATTAAACTTGATTTGTGTCGCCTTTCAAATTTAGACTTAATTCCCTTCTCTGCCAGTGGATTATTATGGCCAAAACTATATTTTGCAGGCAAATAGAGAATAATTCTAAATAGATTTGGTTGACATTGGCTACAGTTTTGGTCACCAAATATTACCGAATTTGGCGACACAAACTGGTGCCCTAAGACAAATCTAGAAGACTCTAGAAAAATTATTTGAAGCAATGAAATCTTAAAAACTATAGTTTGGTTTCACTGTCTACAGAAAATCACTAAAGTGGAGTAAAGCAGTATGTTAGAATTTGACCCATGCAATATTGCGTTATAGATTTGTATTTCTGTGTTCCATGTTACTTTAAACTTCGAATGTGTACTATTATAGACTTACAAATTATTGTTATTTTATATTTGAAAAGAATTATTTTACAGAGAGTAAAATAAATATATTATTTATTTCAGAACCTGCTTACAATTTGTATGGATGTCTCTTACATTTGAAAGCCGATTAACCAAGCATCTATATTAAGAAAAACTCCTTTTCTGTCATTGAAATATGCACTGGTAAAATAATCACAACATTTAAATGGATTAGAATGAAGAGACAAAAGAAATATTCTTCTTAAAGAGGACTACTAAATTTGTGTAACCTCTGGTTACTCCTTACATCCAAACCCTCTCGTCTACCTGTAATCCCGGCTAGATGTGTAGGAGGAATAGAATAATCCACAGACATTATTTCCAATCAAAGTAGTTTATTAATTCTTAATAACCAATATCGACCAGACACAATACAATTCTAATTAAGGTATATGAACTATGGTAGAGTGCAGAGGTGAGATACTCTAATGCGGAGATACTATTACTGACCCTCAACTGAATCTAAGACAGCTTAAATGCGCTCAATTACAACTACGTCACACACTAATAACTAGCTTCTATTTAATTAAGCACAGTACATGTACCTTTAATGTAGCAGATCCTACACTGTACTTGCAGGCACTACCTTTGGCTTGTTCAGTGTGGTAGGTTCCACGCTCTGCAATCTTTTTACTAATTCTCGAACCTCAAGTTCACTCCTACTTGCACACATCTACGTATCAACTTCAGCTTGTCAACAACAACGTGTCAACAATCACTTACTCCCTTCCTTTCCTTCACTTTTCTTCACTTTACTTCACTTAACCTCTTACTTCACTCACTTGACAACTCGCGAAAACCGAATTTATATAATATTCCTCATTTACATAAATCACGTTTGGTTTCTCGATGAAAGTTGGTTGAAATAAATATTTTATTTTAAAGAGAAAAGAAGATATTAGTAGAACCGCGCATAGATCCATCACAAATTAATTTATTTTAAGCATACTTTTTTTTTTCAAAAAAGGATATATAAAAAATCTGGGGAAATAATGCATAAGCTTGATTTTTATTGTTCAGGGACAGCTGGGACTAAACTCTAATGATAATTGACTTATAACTGATGATGAATTACCTCGGTAATTTCAATAATTTGCATTCCCATTGTTCCTAATAATATAGGCGTGAATATGTTATCACCTGGTTCAGATTATAGAGATTATTAATGCAGCATTCAGAGCTTAAGATTGATAAGAAGAGGACTGAAGC
>BMAO01027618.1:0-20903 GCA_019973975.1 Trichonephila clavata | reverse complement strand
AAGCTGTCCAGCTCCATGCCTCTCTCATTCCCTTGTATATGTTAGAACTTAAATTGCACATGACGTTTTCTTTGTTAGGAGGTGGCAGTTTAAGTAAAACATCAAAAAATATTACCCTATGCTACTTTAAGAAGAAATCCTCATTAGACAGCCGGTACAACGAGTTTCGCCAATAGTGAATCTTTTAGTTTTCCTCAAATGAACTTCATTGTGGATTTGAATTCATATTAATCTTGTTGTTCCTTGGCAATTACTTTCCGTAGCGAATAATACCGTTTGCTTACACTTCAGTTATTTCTCAAACACTTAACAAATTTGTTTTAAAGAAAAAGTAACGATATTGTTTGGTTTGAATACAATATTTAAAACCATCAAGTGCAGTTATGAATGAAAAAAAAACTACACAGCATCAGAAATTGTTCCAGCATGATATTTGGGCTTAAATGAATAATTGATAAATATGTTTGATTTTACATATCGTTATAAACAAAAAAAGAAAACGGTTTTGTAGAGCAGTTAAGAGATAAGGGAAAGTTAGATTTCATGTTCAGTTCGATAAAAAATTTCAGTTTCAAAGATCTGAACTCTTGATAACGCCTGGATAGTTTTCTGATAGATTTAATTCGATTCCAGTATCAAGATATGTGCTAGTCGCTTTTTCTCTTGCGTGAGAATAAAGCAGAACAAGAACAAGGAAAGAAAGAGGCACGTGCATACTTCGCTTCTCCAGAACTAAGTTCGCAGCTCTGTTTCACGTTTGCTTCGACACGGTTCAGTGGTTGGTAAACAGAGGTATGAGAATTAACAGATTTTGAGAGAAAAATATGCGACTGAAACAAAGAAAAACTCTTACATAAACAAACTTTTAAGCAAATAAAGTTTTGCTATGAGTTTGATTGACGAGGAACCAGAAATATTTTCCAGATCATTCTATCTGCTGCCTGTTGTTTGATCTTATTTTTTTTATTTAAATAGTTTTCGTCGCTGTAATGGTATTCTGCAGCAGACTCGCTCTGTCTTTTTCAATTTTCTTTTTATTCTATATTCCGTAATTTATAAAAATACCAAGTAAAAAGTATTATCGGGCCTGTGGAGCTTAATCAATGTTATAAACAATGTGGCGGGATTAAAGCTTCTACTTTGGCCAACTATCTTTTAATGTTTACAAAAATGCAAACAGAAATGTTTGCACTGAAATCATATAGTATTCGGTGGTGGAAGGAATGGAGTGCTTGCCATATTCCTTAAATTTGTCTGCTCTGGAATTTATTATAATGATAAATTCCGTCTAACTGACAGAAGACTAATCTGGTCATGATTTACAAGTAGTCAACCAGTGTAATAACTACTGAGTCACTTAAATACTAAACAATGCATTCATAAAGTATGAATATTTACATATTTAATTTGCAATGCTTCATACACGAATAAGGTATGCCTTTTTTCTTACTAAATTTAATTTTTTGCCTTCTAAAACATTAAGTTAGTTTCAGTTGCAGAAAAAATTCTAACTTAATAAATAAATATTCAACGGCATTGATTGAAACTAAAATGCTTCACAATAGATTGCTAAAAATATGTGTGGCGTAATGTTCTGAAAAGGCCTTGTTAAAAACCTGTATCGAGGTCCGTTTATATGTAACACCCCTATTCAGTATAACGAGAGAAGTGAGATCACAGTGATACATAAATCGTTAGTCTGGAACAACTGGAATTCGCTAAAGATCAAAACCTGCCTCTCAATTTAACTCAGAAAAATGTCTCGTTCGACAGTTTTCAAATAGTAACAAATACTCTCGAAAACGCAACCGTTCTAAACCAGTTTAAACTCGTATGTGATAAAATGAACGATTCAGGTTAAGGTTTGTGCGGAGACTTAAGGGTCGGTATGGAAAAGGGTTAGCGGCGAGCCCATTCAATATTATTCTTCCACTTTCTTCACGTGGACTCCACGAAAGGTTGATTGCACCACATCACGATGTGATCCACCCTTCGACGTGAGTGGTCTGTCATTTACTCCTTCACGAAAAAGACCTGCCAAAAAGAGTGAGATGTGCAATAAAAATTGTATGACAGGGGGTCTTTCAGACCTTGATGACTTCGTGACACACTTGGATGGTATCTCTTTTCTGCTGCAGATTTTTGTTCCGCCACCCTCGGGGAAGCGGTCAGCAGGATGCCCCTTTACGAAACATTGTTTGGGATGGACTCTGGGTGCGGTGCCCGGGATCCGGTTTCGGTCCGGGATTATAAGGTTTCGGTTATTTTACCAAATCCTCGTCATGTACACATCCTTACCCATAACCAGGATTGACTCATCTCGGTGACAGTAAGACAGAAAATGTTTTTTACAATGTAAAACGAAGTTTTAAAGAGCAAAATTGTGTACTCACAGTGTTACTGCTTTGATTTCCCTCGGTAAAACATTCTAGAGGGGTGCTCATTGTTACTGCAAAACTGATCAGTTTGGGGGAACAGTTGAATTGATCGAGATGAAGCAGTGCACTTAGACTGTAAGCATGAGACAGTGTTTAAACATTTGTACTCATTTTTTAACATATTATTTACGTTTTTTATTTATTTTTTTTGTACGATCTGCTTCATTAGTATGATGTCTTTGAAAGTGTGACGTATACTTATGAATAATTTAACAAGCTAGAGTGCAGTGCGTACATCTTATTAGATACGCGTTCCCCTTTGAGTTTGATTATTTTTCGCCGAATAAATATTGCGGTTAAAAATTCAAAAGAAAAAAGAATTAAATGTTGCATGAAAACTAAAACATTCACGGCAATTTTTTTTATTTCATGAAATTATTACAGAATATGAAAATCCAATTTCAGTTGAAGATTTTGAATGTTATTCTGTTACAAGGTAGCACGAAAAAAAGTCAAAGAAGTCTTAAAAATATCGATTTTTCTTTACTGTGTGTTCCTTTCAACCAATATCCAATTTCATTTCGATTTCCTTTTCTATGTATTTGTTTCACATTTACGAAAGAAAGTGAGAATGTTGTCGTAAATACTTTCTTCACAGAAAATTCATTAGTTGAAAACAAGGTACAGAGGAAACCGTAGATAATGAAATTCCTTTCGATAGAAACCAAATATGGCATTCTATAAATTTTTTTCACCTTTGCTTACATTTCTGGTCACGTGATCAGGGCAACCGGTTGAAGGCAAAGGATGAGCACACGAGTCCACTTTAGAGAGAGAAATGTCTTATCGACTGGACCCAAAGGTCAACTTGCCTCCTCCTATCTGAACCTGACCCATCTCCTTATAAGCACTCGTTGATGGCAGCGGTGACGTCATCTGTGACGCAATCTCCGACCTGCTTCCACCAGAAGTTGCAAAACTGTGTATGCTTAATGAGACAGAACCTCTTACCCAAACAAGCCATCATATTTAAATGATTTTTATCCCATTGTTTAGCGTTGCCGGGCTCAAATGACAGGATTAGGGGCGTCACTTTCGCCCACTGTTCAGGTGATAATCTTGTCCACCTCTTCCGATGGAGCCTGTAAATATCACTCGGCGATGTCATCTTCATCCGTCACTGTCACATTGACTACCTTTTAATTTGAGTTTCGTGCGATGATGGCTGTTTCTATCTTTAGCCGTTGAGGAATTTCAGTGGCCTTACTTATATCGGTTTGTTACTGGGTATCAAACCAACATTCTGGAATCTTTTTTCTTGGAACTGAATAAGCTAGAAATAAAGAATTGAAATTTGGCGGTCATGAATAAATAAATTATTTTTTAAGGAAACAGTTAGGTGAGGGCTTATTTATTAGTCAAATGTTTTTAAAGATTTCCACATTCCTTTTACATATCAACTACTCTAGATTTTTTTTAAAGAAAATATTGCTGAAATTTATTTTAAAACAGGCCTCAGAAGGCGTACACTTAAAAAAAATGTCTTTCCAAACCAAACCTTTGATGGTATATATGTTTTGAGTGTCTCGATACCCCACGGTAGTGAATAAATATTTCTAACCTCGTATATTGGATTTCATGCAAGAATCTGCACTGAAATACTTAATAGCAACAACCTTAAGTTCGTTAATAATTACGACAAATTATTGCAAGAATAAAAAATCCCTTACCAGATATACAGTTCCAAATACTTTAAGTATGAAAATTTTTCTTACATCAATGAAGACTATATCGTTGTATCATTAATGATTATAAATTTTAAGTGATAAGAGTCTTAGGGTTGTGTGTAAAATTCGATCAAAACTATAAAAAACACATTTAATTTTCTTATTAAAATATTGTGTATCTTGCTTCGTGTTTCATCCTACACTTCTTCTGTGTTTCATAACACATGTGTGCTTGCCTTTAAATCTTTTAAATCTATCCACGCTTGCTTTTAAATCCAACAAAATATATCTTCAGTTATTCATCTTGTGATACAATTGGAGTCCCATTTCTTATCGAAAGATCTATTATTGATTGTCCTCAGACTGTCTCTTCCCCCTACTCAAAATTGTCAAAACAGCTTCCCACCAATACAGGACTAAATTTCATCACAAAAGACAGAAACCAGTCAGGATCTTTCTTTGCTCGTGTTCCACTTTCTCGAAGGATATCAACGTTTTTTATTCCCGAAGTGGCACTCCCCTTCCAGTTTCAGTTTCTAGTTTGAGCTCAGCCCACACGCCAGTTTCTTACTTTTACCTTTCCTCTTCTCGACCTCGACGTTCTGTACCCGAGTGGGTGTCTGTTCCGTGGCCCGACGCTTCTCAGGTGCTTCACTTAGTCTTGTTTACATCCTCATTATACCTCATCTGGTCTTTTAATTTGTTGCATTAAGTCCATAGAGAGGAAATCGTGAACCAGTTTGGTTACCTAAGGGAATGTTGATTAACGCATCCCCTTCAGAGAAAAGAGAGTTCAATTTTTAGGGGTGAACTTTGAAAGACAAAGTATAAAATGTTTAGAAAATTAATTAAAGGAAGAAAGTTAATTTTCCTTACAAAAAATATCTATCAGCATGCATGATTTTTAGATGAGTGAAAAGTTACGTACACATGAATATTTAGTAACAGTTTTTACTTAGTTCACAATCACAGTCTTTTTTTTTACTTACATAGCCGTAGAGAATTATGGAATCTTTAGATGTAAAGGCAGCTAGGCTTCTAAGTTCTGGACCATCACTGCGGGAAATATAAAATACCAACCTGAGTGCATTATCTTTGTTTGATAGTTAAAGTCATCAAAGACTCACTGTGGCATTAATGCAACCAATAAAAAATAATTTACACAATATAGAAATTAAATAATTATACATTATCAATATTTGATATTTTCATTCGTTATTTTAAAAACCTTTTACAATATTATTTTAATAAAGTAAAAAAAATTATTTTAAATTATATTTATATGCTGTTTTAGTTACTTAATTATTTTATTACTTTAAAAAAATATTACTTATGTAACAGACGGCTCCTTTGTTTTAATTGGAAATTTTGTGTTTTTCCCTCTCAATCAGTACTTGGAGATACAAAAATAAAACAGAAACAGGAATTTGTTGAAAAGTAGTTGGCCTCAGCCTGACTTTTACCTGTTCACGTGCTCTCTGCACCTATGTCATCATGCTAATGGCGTAGAGCCCTTTACAATCAATCCTCGAATCCGGAAACAGTAAGACACAGTTAATGAAATGGAAATAAAACCACGCAGATAAAAGCAATTAAAAATACAAGCGGTGACTCACAAGACACATCCGAGAGGGCAACAATTGGAAAATTAAATAGATTTCGTCCATTTTCTTAAACAGGAAGCAATTGATCTCACTTTCTGGAGAAAATCATTTCCGTTTGTGTGTACCAATACACTCTTTAATTGTTATGTAAATTAAAGATTAAGGGGAGCAGATTTCCTGAAAATCATCTCAAACTGCTGGTAGGATTAAAATGGTGTTTTTAAACATCCCTCTTGTGGTGTAAAAAACGAAAATTTAATAACAGGTCCAGAGGTATGGGTCCGAAGAACAATAGATCTTTTTTGCGAACGTTGGGACGAGCAAGCGCACTGAACGTTTTCGTTGCCGTCACAGTATATTAAAATGATGGATTCGCCTGTGAATCTCGGCTCAAAATTTGGTATTTGCGAAAAGGAATGCGCTAATGTATTTTGAATTTCGTGTGATTGGCGGTTTAAGCATTTCTAATTATTGTTTACGTGCTCCTTAAATCGTGAGAAAGACCGAATAAGTTGTTCTTTCCGTGAAGTTGCGCCGAGAAAAACGGAAGGGCAAATTTGAAAGGTGAGAATAGCTCAAATTACTTTTCACCCGTTTGAATCAAGGATACAGACATATTTCCAATCCTTTGCATTTCAATGACTAAACAGAACTTGCAATGTGTCCCTTCTATAGTAACACCTAATATAACTAAAATAAACTATTAAAAATACTGTGAAAACTATATTATTATTTTTCCACGATACTTTTTTCAAATATGTGAAACACATATCTGTTACATAAATATGTGTATAAAAATTCAAAATTATTTAAAATTCTTAAAAATACAATTTGTGTATAGTTAAAAAGAGATTTAGAGATTATTACCCATTAACATCATCTGTTCTTATGAACTCTAGAATCTTTATTTAAGTGGATGCTTGATTTGATTATACGAAGCTTTGAGCTCCGAATCTTTGTGGAATTTTTTTAAACTGTAAAAATTAGTATATAATTCTAATGCAGTAAATTTAACAAATTATATTATTAAAACTTCTTTCAAGCCTAAGAGTTTAATTTCTGGTCTACTTGTGTGTTCCACGCGTTCATCATTCTTTCAATATTCTCCATATTCATATTCTCAATTTCAATATATTTCATCATTCATCAATATTTTCAAAGTGTAATATGATATTTTCTCTCTCCATAGTGCATTAAAATGTAAAAAATTATAAATAGGTCTAAAAAATATAAATATCATAACTTGTTCTGAAAAATTGTACTGAATAATCTTTAAGTATCTGAGCTTCTCCAAATATGACCAAGACATCTAAATCTATTACTACAGGTGACTTGTGTAATTTGTGATTTCCGATAAAGCCTGTACAGTTCAAAGTTATATCTGATTCTCCACCGTCCTCCTTCCTGCACTGGGCCAAAGGGATAGCTCAGAAATTTTTACTCTCAAACATGTCCAGTGAACGCGTTGTTTAAGGCCCATGATAAACCTTTTTAAGGCGCTTTATTTTTTCAAAAATACATGATTTTTAAAATAGTTCAGTCATTTGAAGAATATTAATACAGTAAATTGCACACATACACACATAGTTATACTGAAATTGTCTTTAACTTATTTCCGAGTGATAAATGGTTTTTGTGCATAAATTTAAAAAAATGTGTGATCCAGTTTAAGTTGGTAGATTTTCATTTGCAAATTTTTTCTGTTTTCGAGGTTCTTGTTTTTCTAAATGACAAGAAATAAATCCTCTTATTGTTAATATTATTTATTGAATTCACCTTGATTATATATGTTACTTGTAATGAAGTACATCGAAATTATTCAAATTCAAAAATCATTTATGATATTGCAATATCTATAGAAATTTTTGAGTTTTTTATGCTTAATGTACAAGAATTAAAAAAAAACCTCATTGCTCGGGATTTTTTTCAAAGAGAGAGAACACAATTATAATCTTTGAAAAGATTCATCTGCTCGCTCACAGTCCCTTTTCTTCTTCCGATATAAAAAATGAAGAATTTCACTTTTGAATGGCCCTTCACACACAATGCGAAATGCCACGGCCTTGATTGAACTCTTCTTTCAAATGCGAATCTCCGTCGCTCGTCATCTCCCAAAGGCACTCTTGTTCATTACCTCTTATTTGCCACTCGAAAATAAACATACCATAAATCAATTTTCATTCGCTTAGGGTCGTCAGCTGTTTCGACATTGTCGTGTCAAGAGCCCCCCCCCCCTCCATGTTTCGGCTGATTGGACCCTCACGCCATTGGAACATCAGCACTTGCAGAAATTCTCACTAATTACAGTTCCATGGCTAAGATAGTTTCGGCCGAATGATTGTCTGACACTTTGGACATTTGGCACAATGCGTTGTTGCAGAGGTCGGAGACCTTCCCCAAGACATTTGCTTCTGGTGTGGCTGAACAAAAGATGCCTTTCTCTCTCTCGGATGTAATGTTACGTGCTCGCCATATGCACCGCGGTGAGAAAGCCTTTCCTCAAGTCCCCGAGGTAAATGGACCAGAGCAAATGAAAGGGAATATAGATTATTCCTTTCCCAGAATTTTATTATATATCAGTTAATATCGATAACAGGTCACAGAAAAAAAATTTTTTTTTCATTTTTCTCACTTGAACAAATCCTAAGGGTCTCGATATGCATCTATAAAAAAGAATTCTAAACCTCATTAAATGAATTTCACTTTCTAACATTCTAGTTGAATGAGATCTCATGAGAAATTACTTTTAAGTTTCATGAGGTGAGTGGATAGACAGAAACTAATTTTCTCAGTGACTAATCCATACAGCACTCACGTTCCGGATGTAATATTTCCAAGTTCTGAAAAACCAAGAATGTTTCTTTTAACGTATATTTTCCTCGTTTTCCTAAATGATGTGTAAAGACACGTTTTACAAATTGATCCCTTCGGAAGTTTACTTTCCTGCTTAATCTAAGAAATGCATTCGACCCATCAAAATATATACGTATATATAACATCTTTCACCCACCTCTTCAATTAAAAAATTAAAGCTATACCTACTTGTTGTAATTGATATAAAAAGGAATGATTTTTTTTCTCCCTGTTAAAATTACTGATTAAAATTAATGTGTTTCATTTTTAAAATCCTTTAAATTCTGATTAGATTATACATGGGAAAAGAAAGTGTCTGATATATAAGAAATTCTCTAATGCTCGGAGTCGTACTAAGGAACTCAAATAAGCAGTGTGGACTGAATGAATTTTAAAGTATATTCATTGCATAGCGTCAGGAGCACATTGTATGTGTCCTTTCTTGGCGTTAGTGCTAAGTCTTCCCCCTCTTGACCCATAATGGGGTTACAATTGTAACTAATTACAGCCAAACATGCGTACAAGCGAGGGCTTTCCGTCGCCAAGACATTTGTCAACGAAACATCTAATAAAATGCATTTTTTCAATTCTTAAAAGGACATTTTCATTAGAAACAAATTTATATCCGCCATTTGTCCAGTCTAATAGTTATTTCGTGTATTATTTTGTATCCCCTTTTGCATAAAAATCTAAAACTGCCTTTATGTATTACGTAATCTTATGTTCGTCTACTGATTAAATTTTTTTAATTGGAATTTTTCTTCTTTTTTTTCAATATTAAGAGCTCCATCTGACATCAATTAAAATCTGTAATTAAAAATCTGTACGAATTTCAATGAATAATAAAACTTAGGATCCGATGAACAAAAACTGAAGAAAGTACTGGAGTAGGAAATGTTTGTTTTTAAAAAGTTGGCAGAGCAAAATGATCTGAGCAAAAAAAAAAGGAAGACAACTCATTTTCTTTATTATACTGTTCTCAGGAGCATGCGAGAACCTCACCGCGCATCCTCGATCTTGAAAGCTTAAGTAAGAATTATCCATTTTTGGGGTGGTCTACATTTGGAATATTAATTCTCATCTCGAAGTAATGAGGAATGGTCACGATGCGAAACAAAGCATAAAGGATCCATCCATCGGTTGGAAGCTCAGCGAAGAATCGGAACCGATCTGCCATAACGACCTCCAAACTGCCCCAGATTCACAACCTTCTTCCTTCCACACGCCCACGCCACATGACCCATTTCACTCCTTCATACCTCCCTGAATGTCTTCGACCAGTTGGGTTCCTTCTCTTTTTGTTATAGAATCA
The DNA here is from genome assembly GCA_019973975.1 of Trichonephila clavata. Classification (NCBI taxonomy): domain Eukaryota; kingdom Metazoa; phylum Arthropoda; class Arachnida; order Araneae; family Nephilidae; genus Trichonephila; species Trichonephila clavata. Next base: position 11,029 of record BMAO01027618.1, on the reverse strand, counting down.
TATTAATTAAAATAAACAGGCAAATAATAACTATTTTCTCGGTTTTTAATTTTATGAGATTCTTGTTGGTAAGATGGGTGTATGACAGGTTATATCCATTGCTCTCGAGCCTTTAATTATTTCATATCCCATCAACACCAATCTATGATTAGGATATAAATGAAACCGGTGGTTTCTTGATCCTTTCAGCCCCTTAGGTTTCAGCTTAGTTAGAGCATGTGTCACTTAGAGTCGGATAGGGGAGGGGGGAGAAAGGACAGTCAATATTTTGGCAGAAAGTGACAATTCCTTTAAAACATTTTACTTCATACACCAGAAAAGTAAAAATAACTTTCTTAATTATTCTCTATATTTGTGTTGCTATGATTGTGAAATATTTAACGATTTCGCGAATTTATGTAGGGAAATCTAAGTTTAAGAAGGACCTTCGATTATGAATACTAAAACGCGAAAACCTATAAGGCGAAAGGGTGCGAACTTCACTCCATCATAATAATCAAAACAATCGATTGAAAACCGTCCTGTGCTGATAAAGAAACAAATTTAATTGTCTTCGCATATTGTCAAGCGAAAGCTTGGAGATGAAGGAACTAGAAAAGAATCTTTCTAACAAAGTTTCAAAATGACAAGAAATTTTGATCTGTAACAATAGTTAAGTAAAAGCGGAAGGAACTCAAATTTTCATTGTGGTAAGATCGAGTCACTGATCCCGAAAAAATGATTTTGGAGAACTTCGTATTAAGTTTGAATAAGTGGTTCAGAGGGATAACTTTAATGTTTGGGGAATATTGCATTCCACATTGATAACATTCATTTGCTCTTCTACTGTTCACTGTTCTGTTCTAAGTAACATTAATACGGGGGAAACTTGCTCATACTGTAAAACTTAGAAGATTAAAAAAAGTTTTCATTTTTAAATGATAAAATTAAGAAATTGTGTTGAGAGAGAGAGAATTTTTTTTAAATATAAGATTGAGAAATTATGTTGAATTGCGTTGAGAGAGACTAGCAAATATGAGTTATAACAACTGGACTGGCTTAAGAGTCTTTTAGCAACAAAAAAGAACTAAAAAAATAGAAGCGGGACGTTGTTATCTTGCAAACTGGATAGTGGGTTATCTGTGGTTAATTGATGCCACTATTAGCATTCTTTCCATATTGAGAAATTAAAAACTGCGCTTATTCTCCAGGAAAAGAGGAACTTAATGAATCTAATGGTCTGTTTCTTCGGATAATTTCATAGAAATACAATACGATTTTTAATTGGCAGAAACTAGACAAATTATGTAATGAGAATCATTTTAAATGTATGATTTTTTTGGAAACTCTAACCTGTTTCTAAGTAATCTGTTAAGTATGCTCTTTAACTGGAATACCCTTTTTCTTTGGATTTTCTCGAGAAGCATTTCGAAGTTCATCACCTGTGTGTGAATCAGTTTTTTATATATATATATTTTACTTTTTCTCCCCCCCCCCCCATTTTTCGCCAAACAGAATTGTGAAAAATATTATCCCCCATCACATTACTTTCTCGCCACTGGTTAATTTCTCAGAAAAATGTAATTAATTTTCTTTTATAAAACATTTAATGTGTCGGCTTTTATATAGTGTGAATTGGCAGAATATGTATACATATATAATACATATACACGCGCAAGAATGGAAGCAAAATATTTTAAATTAGAATTGAAATAACTTAAGACAATAATTAACAAATCATTCGATCGCTTCCCTTGTCAAACTTTATTTACCTTCGAGAATAAGTACAAATTAACATATTTGAATGTTCGCTTATTCTTTGCATTTTCAATAACGCGAGTCAAAGAGGAATGGCAACCCTCATCCAATGGAATTGTAACATCCTTGTAACTGTCTTAAAAGTCTTCCTCTAGCGATAATGAAGCCAATGTAACTCTCTGTGGGCGGTCCTCCGAGAACAGAATGGCATTTGAAGGAAAACATTCAGGTCATTTAAAACGGTCAGTCCACGCCTTTGCTGAGAAGGACAATGCTGGCCCGTTCTTAATCGCCGATGTCTTTTGTTCGCGCACAATAACAAACTTACGTATTTGCAGCGCTGGCGGACGTGTTTTTCCGACAAGCTGTTTTTGTTTCGGACATTTGTTCCATTAACACTTTGTTTTGCGCGTTCCCTTTCACCAGGAAGTTAAGTCTAATAGAGCTGTAAAAAAAACATATAGTTTATTCGAAATAGTGCACACCAATCGCAATTTTACTTTTCCATTATTTGGTTGATAATATCAAGAGTTACCCAAAAGATTTTTTAAAATTTATTTTTTTTTAAAAAATTATTTTTTTATAAATTATCGAAACTTGGACGAAATTGAAAAAGAAATGTCTCAGGTATTGAAAATCTAAGCGGGTAGCAAGTATGAATAGCCTTTTCTTTAACAATATTTTACTCCTGGTCAGAAAGCGTGAGACACTTTTTAAAGAAGGTATAAACATTCCGATGAAGTACAGTGATGGAAATGGAAAATAAATTATTATTTTATTTATTAATTATAACTAAAAAGGAAAATAAAACTCCCCACAAAGTTTGCAAATTGTTCCTTTTAAGAAAAAAGATACAGCCCTATAATCGAGTTAATAATAGTAATTCCTCGTTGTGAAATATTCTGCAATTTACTGCTCTTAAATTTTATTGCATAGTCTTTTTGGAGAGCATAAAACCTCTCAACTCTTTAACAATTTTTGATAATGACTGTGCTTGGCGAAAATTACATACTGTTAATTTCCAAGCTTTAGAATCTCGGTGAGGATTTTTGCTTAAATGGTTTCCAAGAAATTGAAACAATTTTTCACGCGCTCTGAATGAAAAACGATTATTATTCCTGCAAACCACATCGTGTAATGGGTCTCGTTCTAAGCTCTTGTCTCAAGCAAGCAGATTGCGCAACTCGGTTATCTACTGTTCACAGCAAAAAAAGAACGGCCAACACGTTCGGTCTTTGCATCGGAACTATTCAGTCGCGACTTGTTTTTCAAAAAGAAGAATCATAAAAATTAAAGCGACTGCAGAAAGTAACAAAAGCGGGCTCTCTCTCACTGTTAATGCTTTTCCATCACACATTATTACTCTTCAGACATCTTGGAGGCAGCGAAGCACAAATGGACACAAAGAAGTTCTCTCCACAGCTCGGTGGGCAGAAGGACTCGCTTCGGATGCGTCGGGGTCCATCAGCGGTGTTCAAGGGGTCATGACCGCCCTTCAGGCCTCTTCACAGCCATCGATCTTGAAAACAAACAGCTCCGCAGTAGCGAATGTAAATGCAGGGGGAGCAGCAGTAAGATCTTTTTCTTTCCTTCCTCCATTTTTTTTTTTCAATATCGTTTGCTTCGTGCAATGGGGTGGCGAAGAGTAGTCGTCCTTGGGCCCCCCCTCCCTTGTTTCTGTTCTGCCACTCATTATGACCACTAAAAAGAGAAAATTCTCTAATCATTCAGATGTGATAAAGATAAACATCAATGCGAATGCTGGTGAGATAGGTCTCTTAAAAGTTTTTTCCCCTCCTTTTTTCACGTTCTTAAGTGATTTAAACTACCGTCTGGTTTGAATTCTAACTCTTTTTGTTCCCCCATTTTTGTTTTGTTTGTTAATCGAAGATAATAAACGATGCATTCTCTCCACTCGCCTAATTTACTCCTTGTTCAGTGTTTTGAATGTAAAAGCCTTGTGTCCTGGAAGATTATTTTTTTGCAAACAGAAGGGGATGAGCGATGAGTCATATCGCGAGCAAGGAGATGAAATTTAAATTAAATATTTTTCGGCAGCATTTATATTCCTTCGGCAAGGGTTAACTTTTTACTTGGGTATGCCTTTAGCGAATCCAAATAATGTAAGGGGGAAAAGGGACTTTAAAGACTGAATGATAGTGTTTTGTATCAACAATCATTTTATCTAGGAATGCTTTGTCCTATTACACTAAAGAAATTTTGTTGGGGTGTGAAGAATTTGGCTGGAAAAAAAATTAGCATCTAGAAAAATTAGCATCTAAAAAAATTTGAGGTAAAAAAAAACTGGTTCCTGAAATTATAGAAGAAAACGTTGGAAAGTTGACGAATATTTTCATTGTATAATTTTCTATAAACTCTTCTTCTACCATCAATAAAAAAAATTATAAATGTAATTTTTTGAATTATCGTGCAAATGGAATTCTATTCAGTTCCACAAATTTTTCTCTTGGTGCATTTATAAGCAATATTTGCTTTAACTCTAAATCTTGCCTTGAATTCAAGTGCGAGGTTAGAACTTTCTTTTATTTTTGAGACAAATATTCCAAACTTAATCCAGATGTATAGAAGTGGCTGAAAGTAAACAAAACCAGTGCCAGTCATCCTGCCTCCGAGGAACGATGATGAGCCCACCCTTGGTCCCACGCCTTATCCAAACACAGGCCTGAGCAAAAGGGTTGGGCATCCAGGAGGATTAACCTCGCGATTCACTGTTTGTCGACAACCTTTGGGTGCCTTCAACAAGGCCGACCCTCGAAGGAGTGGGAGTGCTCAAATAATCAAACACTGACGCTGAGATGTGTGCATGTCTTTGTAACTAGGAGAAAACTGGCTTAAATATATTTGCTGTCTGTTACTCAAATGTTGATTAAATAATAGAGATTGAAGAAAAAGTTCTTGTTGGATACATAGTCTGTGTAATGTTTTTTCCTCCTTAATAAATAACATAATGTTTTGAAAAGTGTAATACTTCGAGATAGTTTTGTTTCAAATCCACAATAAAATTCCTAAATATAAAGCTAATAACAGGAATTTTGAATGCAGCATTAAGCCTTGGAAATCTGCGAAAGTATCCTGGATAAGAATAATATCTACGTTTATAATCAAAAGTAGTAGTATCATTTGACTTTCAAAATTAGAAAAATATTTAAACTTTTAAAGGCAGTTTACTGTAAAAGCATACCTGATTGTTTTTTAGCATCGCACTTAGTAGCTACACGAGAGGTATTGGTGACGGACCTCGACATTTTAAACCGTAGTTAAGCAACGAACGCGAAATCTGAGCCAGCGTCTTCCTCTCCAAATTTCTATTCCACGTTAGATTTGAAGGACAATTTAAAGAAAAAGATATTGAGCTTAGACAGATTCAACGTACCCAGTCCCTCTACAAAACGGATCTTTAGTGGATCGAGACTGGATCTACCGAAGAATTAACAAAAAGAAAGCAAAAACTTCTCACGAATTCGCAGCAATGACTCCTTGGCTACCACGGCCCTGCAAATGCATGTTAAACAAAGTTAGATTGAATATACTAGACTACTGTTTGCAAAACGTGGTTTCAATGACAATCTGAAATGTGACTAAAAAAACTGATAGAATAATTACAGATAACTATCTCAGAGAATTTTATTTGAATTTTAAAGAAGTTTACTATATAAATATAACTTATAACATGTGGCACGAATCTTGCATTTTTTGTATGAGTGTCGTGAGATATATTATAGATGACCGCGTAACTTTTAACGCATGAGGAACACCTTCTCCCGTTCATCGGCTGTGCATTACCAGATAACACGCAAAATAAAAAATGATATTTTTAATCTGCTTCTGTATTGCTAATCGTCCACACTTCCTCAATAGTTCCTTCCTAGTTCACGGTCCGTCAAAAATTCGAATAGAATATCGCGTGCATCGTCAAGGGTATCTATCAGAAAAAGGCTGCTTCGTTGAACTGGAGAAACTTTTTATCAACATCTTCCGGCAGAAAATTCCTCATCTCAATGTTTCACTTGATCCAGCTGTCATGACCACTGACGACTTCAAACTGTCCGCTGGTCACTTGCACCGATCTCTGACCTCTGTGATTCAGTTACTTACATAATTCGGTTCTGTAGCATCGATCTGAGGAACAGAATTTCTTTTGAAAGAACGTTGCTCCAGTCTTTCCTTGATCTGAAACTTCAATGAGTTTTCCCCGTTTTGGTTATTTCTCAATACAGTTTCCAAATACAGTTTCACAACTCAATGCAGCTTTCTAAGAAGTAGAATGTAACAGCATTAAAATGTGTATTTCTCTTTTTTTAAAAAAAAAATACTCAATTTTTATGAGTGGGACACTGAGAGAAAATGTAAAGAAATATATGAGAATCATGTTATATATTACTGGAATAATAATTTTGCATAACATAATATAAGTCCTATATTTCTTTTATCGAATTCATTGGAAAAATTCTTACCAGAGTTCTTTGAGTTCTATTAAATATCGTTAACGCAATATATAGTTAAATCGAATTTATCAATTATGATTATGATCCATTAATTCTAATTAAGCGATTTAAAGTGCAATTTTCAAGTGAATTTGTTCTTTTATGCATCTCGCTGTACTAAGACATAATTCTTTACTTAAACACTCTATCACTATCTTATCCATACCACATCGAATTTATGTTCCAGCTAGATGATGTATTGTGACTAAGAGGATAAATGTTGAACTAATTTCTATTAAAATATGGAGCTTCTATTACATATTTGGATTTTAAAAAGGGCATATTTTTTTTGTACTTATTTACATTTGAATCTTCTATAAAACTTATTGAGCGTTAAATGTATTATAGATAAAAACCTAAAATGTTTCCATGCATAAAAATCATTTTTTTTTAATCTTATTTAATTTCTTCTGACTCTTGAATTGCGGTCAGTGGTTATTGAATTTCAAAAACTTACGAGAATTAACTTTTTATTGCACTAGTCCTTTTTTTTAAAAAAATCACAAATCCTTTAAAAATCGAAATACTCCATAAGAAATAGATTCTTAACAAATGAAAAAAAAAAGAATAAATATTCAATCCTCTGCAGCCCATCCCCCAACGACGAGTAAGAGCATCCTTCTGCCCTCCCTCTAACCTGGCAAACTCCTATTCCATGAAGTTGCTGTGTCTGGGTCTGTATTTGCAGTGCCACAAGTGACCTTCACATTTCATTTATCCTTTTTCGTGGGTTTTTTTAAAGTTATATTTTTTTCTCTCTTTTTGATGCTTTGTTCCGAACAATCCCAAGTTTGGCAAAAGTGACTCAACTCTTTTCTTTTATTATCACTATTAAAAAAGTATCTCTAATAAAACCTTTTTTTTTAGAGATAAATTACGGTGTTACGTTATCTCAACAGACCGGAGTGTCAGTTTCCAAAAACTGCACAAAGCAAAAGCCCGCATTGAAACCTCTCTACCTGGGGTCAGGCGGTGTCGAATGAAATAGGCATTCATCCCTTGAAATAAGTGAGATGGTGCTGAAGAAAGTGGGAATTTCGTAATTCTCGCACCAGTTGGTACATTGTAAATCTACAAAAAAAGAATTGCAGTCCCCCCCCCTCTGTTTTTATTCCCTTTTCATCGCCTCCACTTGTTGAAAGTGTGAAAGTTAATCCGATACCAGTTGCATCACATCAAATCGCTCTGTAGAAGGTTACAATCGAATAAGGATTTCCCTGCAACTGAAAATGGAAGACATTTCATTTTGAATACACAGTTAACATTAAAGAAAGGGTGTGGTGTTCAAGGTTAACAAAAAGTAGCAGTATTTCGAATTTTAAGCAAAATGTTTTAAATATTATTCTGATTTGTTTGGTAAGCGTTATTCTAAGAGTATGTTTAAGCTTTGTTAGAATTCTGTTCCACCCCCTACAATGCATAACTTCCATCTCCAAATGTCCATAATGCATTAAAATTTTTTTATAATTCTAAATCAACTTAAGTGTTTGGGAATGCATTTTTATGCAAATTCCGAGATTACACGTATCGAATATTGTTTTTTTTCTTTAGATGTATAAAAAATTTTTTAATTGAATAATGTATAAAAGCAGGTTATTTTCATATTAGCTTAAATAAATTGTTAGGGTATAAAATTATTAACGTAATTTAAGAGAAAAGAATAACTATCTTTCCACATAAATTATTTATAGCCATGCTCTTAAGACGCACTTATTGTAAACTGGATAAAAAATTGACATTTAATGGCCAGTAACTACTTTTATTGTGATAACAAATCGCACTCACCGTGAATTTTAATACATCGTAACGCGCGAGAAAGAAAGTCAAAAATTGCGTAAGCGTGCACAGTAGCGAATCCTCTTCCATGTCAATAAGTATAATCCGGGGAATGACCACGTCATTGTCGTCCTCCAGATGAGAGGATTGAAATGATGTGGTCAACAGCGAGGTGGACTCATTGGAGCTCTAAAGAGAGCGAAGAGAAACATGCTTATCGAGTGTTGTTAAAATCACGTCTATTGTGGAAGAGACGCTAAAAATAAAATCAATTCGCTATTATTTCTCCTCCATGATCCAGCCGATAACACAGGTGAGTGAAGCCTCTAATTGAAAGCAACATTCTTTGCCTTTTACTCTACGGAAATCGAGTTTAAATAGAGATCAAATCTTTGAAAAAGGGATAATTTTTAACCTATTCTATTATAAACGTAGCTGGTTAAATTTTGTTTTCGATTTTTCTTTCTGTTTCATTAAATCTATTATTATTAACCTTAATAACATTTTCACAGTTTCCATAAATACAAGATGCTTATCAATATATTTTTAAAAAACAAGCCTCAGTTAAGTAATGATGTTGAAGGAAAGCATCCCTGAATATATCATATGTGGAAAATACGTTTTGTTGAGACAAAATGAACAGGTTGTAGATAATTTTGGTTCATTTTTAGAGAGAGATTAAAGCATACACTTCATTCTCCCTCTCCCCAAACCCCTTTGAATATATTCCAACTTATCCTGTTTGAAGATTGAGTGAAATTCCTTCCCCTGCTCTTTCTTTTATTAGTGTTTTTTTTTTAAATTTCTTTTCTACTGACGTATATAAATCTATAGTACTTTCATTTAAAACAAGATAATATAAACGTTGTGGAAAATGTATAAATATATCTTAGATCTTACACTTGTGCTCATTGAATGTTTTTTATATCCATCCCGTTTAAATGATTCATGCCGGAAACAGTGATCAATGTTATCCCGAAAGGTAATTTGAACAAAGTGTTTCAAAAAAAAAAAAAAAATGTGGATGAAAGAAACCAGCTAATTTTCTTGGTAGGTCGTACTGATAAATTTTCTGCATTGTTACACTTTCATGCATTTATTTAATTAAAACTTGCTTTTATGTTATCCAGTAATTTATTGTATCATTATTATCGGTAATTGTTTCTACTTCCAACTTTTCAACGTGTTAAATCGCTGAAGAAAATTATAAAATACCTTCTCGAAAGACTGATTTTATTTCCGTTTACAAATTTAAAACTCATTCTAAAAGTCCTTGAATAAACTTTTTTTCTTTCAAATCTGTTGAAGTGAAACAGTTCGTTTATCACAATGTTGCTCTTCCCCTTACCTCCCTGTTTTTCTGAGACAAGTACTTAGTTTTAGAAGTGTCAGAAAAACCTAAGGAGGGATGCAACGATCCGTAGGAAATGGATGTGCGAGAGGAAATGTAATGATTTAGCACAGATTGTAACAAAATATGGAGCATTTAACTCGATTTCACATCAAAATTCACTTCTAACTTGCTATTTTTTTTTTTTTTTTTCTCTTTGCACCGCATTCGTAAAAAATGCAGATCAGAGGGAGTCTGCGGACGAAACAGCTTGATTCAACTATTTAGGTTAAGTGCAGCCCTTTTGCAAAATGTTGTAAAACTTGAAAATAACTTGTTACTTTTACATAACTCTCATTAACATTTATTGCGTAAAATGTAATCCACCCATCCAGGTTTAAATTACAGAGACAAAAATAAAAAACAATGCAATTGAGGATTGCGTCCCAATTATTAAACATCCTCTTAAACAAAAGTTTTAAGAAACTGTTATGCTTTTGCCATAAAAACTCCATTTGTTTCTCGAATACTCATAACCACGAACCTTAAACGTTATTTAAATCTTAGAATGCGAATGTTTCTTTCCAAGGCAATTATTTTCTATACTAATTTGAAAATTATAAATATATTTTAATAAACGGGTATTACATATTTATAATGTATATCCTATAAACAATATAATTACATAACAGTATTTCCTGTTACATGAATTTCTAAAGTAAATACAGGTACGTAAAAATTCTTTTCGGATGGGTACTAGAATAAAAAATGTTAGGTTTTGCTCTTTTGCAACATTCCAGTATTTCCTAAGTCAGTGGCAGCCAAGTGTAAGGACTTTGAAAATTCGTTATATGTTTATGTTCTATTTCGACGGATACTCTAAATGTGGTAATAAGCGAGCTGTGTGTGTTGTTTAAACTTATCAGGATACAGACTGCAAGATTTTAAGCATCAAGAAAGAACACGTTCGTCTTCGACAGACAATTGTTTAGAGATGAATTCTGCCTTTTTGAGATTTCGTTAACGTTCTCTATCCCTCTTGCTCACAGAAAACAAAAAATTCCACCCATCCCTTAAAGAGTAAACAAAAGATACAGACCGCTGATCTCTCTAAGACAATGAACAATTCCTTGAGCGCGGGGGCTTCCGGTAACATCGCCCCCTACTCGGTTCAGTGCCCCCCCCACCATTTATTCAAATCATGTCCCAAACCAAGTCGACAACCCCGACGTGTTTGCGTGCAGCGTAAGACGTTAATTCCTTATTGTTGGAGAGGTTCCGTTGTCACGAACAAAAGAGCTTCTTGCATTCCGGCGGACGATTCCCTCGTTGAGAAAGCGCGCACCCGTTGCTTTTAATTACCCTCTCTGTTTGTCCTCTGGGGGCTTAACGGATTTCCAATGTCAGCGCTAGGGCTCCTCCTGGGCTTTATTTGCGCCACAACTGCAGCAAAAGTGAGGGCCGTCTTGTGTAAATAGAATAAGAATAATCGTCTTCCTCCTTCGACTCCAGGAAGGATTTTAGCGAGAGAAGATAAAATAATTGCATTTAAGTGCCCATTTTTTAATAAGTGGGTAAGAAAGGATCTTATTCTAATTTCATCAATGAGAAATATATTTTTGAAAATTTAAGATGTGGGACACATTAATTACACTTTAGTTTTAATTCGTATGATGTAAAT